>NW_010582904.1:25003-44400 GCF_000705375.1 Tinamus guttatus
TTTGTAGAAAGCTCTTGCTCACTTCTGTTGATGCTTTTATCACTGAACTGAGTGTTTGTTCACAGAATGCATGTCACAAGTGGAATCAGAAGAGCCCAGGGGCTTTATCACGGTTACTTCATTGTCAGGATATGTGGAAAGCCGAGAGCCCTCGGATGCTCTGACTGCCTCTGAAGGGCATGATGAAGACTACAGCAAAGCATTTGTCAATGCTAACACCACTCAACTGTCAGGAGGAGTTTCCTGGGATTTATGAAGAGAGCCAAAGAGGAAGAAAAGTGTTGGGGAACAAAAAATACATGTGAAGCTATTCAGACCTTGAATTTTTTTTTTTTTGCTTCAACTAATTTCAGAAAGTACTTTCTTTCAGTTGTATGGCTCTGTGTTGCAGCCTGGAGTCAAACCCCGGAGCCTGGGCTATCTAGGTGTAAATTGGCTTAACCACCCTTGCTTCCTGTGTCAGCAGAGGCTGTGTAGAGCTAAGCTGTGGCATTCAGCCAAGTCAGGGAAGAGCCAGTCTCTTCAGGGAAGAGACTTGTTCATGCAAGTGACTTGTGACCTATACTGGCAGCTTTTTACTCAGTGTCCGCCCCCCCTGTCACACGCACATGCCTCCAGAAGTCTTTGACTGCAGTGAAGTGCAAAGACAATATGTATTACCTAAGTTTTAGAAGTGGAACAAGTGACCCAATGTTAAGGTCTGGGGAGTATGGGTGTGACTTTTTGCATGAGAAGATGTATTCTCTATGCAGAGCACTACAGCCTTCCCACATGCTCCTTCAGACCCCACTGAGGTCCAGTCTACTTGCTGAAATGTGGGTCTAAAAGAGCACAACCTGCAGAAGTAAGAGAAGGCTGAAGCAAACTAAAGGCAAGAGCTTTAATGCTGTTCTAAAATTGCGTTTTTGTGGAGGCCTTTATCTTCACAGGTGTGCATATGGATGAAGCTGGGCCATGCTGAAGTGCTGGGGTCAAATGCTGCTTACTTCATCTTCTAGAAGCTCTGTGAAGAGCTCTGCTACACAAGGAGGGATGGAAAAGTGGAAGAGAAGATGCAGGGTAGTAACATACTTGTACAGCTGTCTGAAATGGCACCTCAAAGACCAGCTTTCTTCACTATTGTGCAACTGTATAGCATGCATCAATAAAATCAACCCTTTACTGCACTGTGTTGGAATTGAAGGGAGAATAACACTATCTATGTGTGCACAACTGATAGGTACTGATTTAGCTACTCTCCCATAAAGTGTTGAAGCTGTCATAGCCCATTCAACAGAGGCCTCTATGTGGAGGTAAAGAACAAAGTACGGAGGAGTTTTATTAACAACACCAAAGAAAGGTTAGTAGCGTTAGACTAAGAAGGGCAGGGAAAGATTATTAGCTTTTACAGCAGAGGAATGAGTGGGAATATATTGGCACAAAATGTAAATGGGGTTGGGGAAGTAAGGGGAAAGAGGAAAGTAATGGGGAAGAAGGGTGAAGGCTGGATCTTGCAGATGTTCTATTAAGTGTGCTTAATAGTCTCCACCTTGAGAAAATGATCCTTTTCGTGGTATTCCTGTTCATTAATGTGAAAGTTTGTCTCTTCCCCTCTTGCATTTTGTTTGTAGACATGTAATTTATTGTGACTATAGAACACGTTAGTTACACAGAAGCATTTTTTTCCTGGGCAGACATTTGAAGGTCTGGAACTTGTTCTCTGTCTACTTTGAAAATTAAGCATTGCCTCTGCAGAGAACACTTTTTGCATAAGGGCTAGTCTGTGTAGACCCTTGTTATCTTGCTTCACACAAGTGCTGAGGGCTAATGCTCTAGGGAAGAAGGTCAATTTAACTAACCTCTGCTTTTAGAAGAATGTTTATATATATGATCATCATTGTTCTTTGACTAGAAAAATATCCACTTCCCTGACCACAAACACTTGAACAACACTACCTTCTTATAACCAAATAAATTAACAATTTTTCTTGGAAATGGTCTTCAAAGGAAGGTGCTAGGCGTGTGTATGTGTGCACATACATATCCACCTCTTTTTTTTTTTTCTTGAAAAAAATTCTTAATATAGCATGCAAGTTTTTTGAGGCAGGACAGAGAAGGGAAATGGAAGATGGGGTAAGGAGTTCTTAGAATACTTCACAGCTATCCTCCTCCAAGAATTTATTTTTTAAAGTATACGTAATACTTTCAGAAACTATGCCCATTATATCTGAGAATAACCACTTAACTATTTGTATGAAGGGCAGAGGAAAATACTGTCAGAAATATGGCCCTAACCTAAACTTTTCTTTGGAACAGTAGCTCCCTTGAGCTTCTTCCAGAACCCACACAAGGCTGTGATGTAATGGCATTTGTTACGGTTGGCAGTTTTTCAAGTGTGGGTATATTCAGCTATATTCTTATATCTACTCCCATGCCAACATCTAAAAACAGCCTGACTCCTTTCTTTCTTTCTTTTTATTTCTTGGAGCCAGCAGCGGAAGTCAGTAGGTGACTGTCTCCCAACCAGGTGACTTTCCCTGAGAAACCCAACATATGTCCTTGGGCTTTAGTATCAGCATGAGTTAAAACTTTGAGGTTGATTGTAGGATGGTAGAAAAGAAGGTTGGAAAATTCACAAACCCCCCCAAACATTTTAAAAGCTATTTGGAAGGCTTAGCGTCTGAACACACCTCTGAGTGGAGCTGGGATTAATGCTACAAGCTCCCTGTCCAATCTCCTTACAGTTTAGGGTCAGGAGCAAATTTCTTAGTAGTCTAGCAGTTCTTCAGGACAGGTATAGCAAATGAAGCTTCAAGAATGTAGAGGAGGTAGCTTTGGTGACTGTCTAGAGGTCTCCATGAAGATGTTCTTTGACCGTGTATAAAAAGAGACCTCTCCTAAGCTCTAGTCTGGATAAAATTGGTAAATGTGGGAAGGAGAAAGCAAGATGCTGAAGCTTGAAATATGGCCAAAAAAAAATTTTGAGATATTTTGTAGATCTGTGATGAGTGAGGTGTAACATAACAGAAAACTAACTAATAACAGAAAAACTATATAGTAGGTTTTTAAAATAGTTTGTCTTCTAATTGCTCGTGCCTCTATTTTTCCAGATGAACCTTAAGAAGAACACTTCAAGATTCTTGCATCACAATTTAATTATCCTACGCTCTGAAGAAAGCCTATCTAAAACTTAATAGTAGAGCTAAATTTAATGTTATACATTCTGACTCTTTCTAGGACCAAAAAAAAAAAAAAAAGAAAGGAAAGGAGAGGCCTAGAAAAGAGACATTAAAGATGTGAAGTTAGGGTTGTTACAATGCAAGAATGTCGTCCTTATAGACTGGGAAGGAATGATGCAGTCACCAGGATATCTCACTAGATTCATGCAAGAACCTGAGATTGACAATTGCGTGAAATCTGCAAATATCTGCTAGGTAATCTTTAACAAATTCGTAGGTGTTTCAGGGCGTTTTAGAAAACTCTGCAAGTTTCTCAAAGACTCAGGAAAAGGGAGCAGGTCCGGGTGGCATAAATACCTTCTTTTCAACAACCAGCGAACAATTTGATGCCTCAGGGCAGAGCTCTCCTTATGAAGCATGTCATAAGCCTGAACATAATGTAAAGGAGGGATTAAAAATGGTGGTGCTCAACTGTGTTATTAAAAGTCTTTTTTTTTTCATCCTTTTCCTTTTCTTCCTCTTTCACCATTCACATGGTGATAGCAGAGACTTCTAAACTGTTTGAAAACTTAGCTTCAGAAGTAATGAATCATATACCTGAAATAGGTTCAGACCAATATCTCATCATTAATTTCTTTTTCTTTTTTAATAGGTATTACAATCTCTTTTCCCTTTGCTCACATTTTGATGGTTATCTTTAGGGAAAAAAGAGCTAATGGTAGAACATGGCATTGCTGAGACTTTGTTCTTTGCTTTGTGCTGCAGATGCCACTGGAGAATTATAGCCCCATTAGTATCTATCATTCAGCTTGATTTCCTGGACCTTTGGACTGAAGGAAGTGTAATTGTCATGACTACTTGATGGTGTATAAAGGACTTTTACTAAGCAGAGTTAGATATAGGTTCACCTTAATGCTGAAGTGGGAGAAACAGAAGCTGGAACTATTCCTGTGCAGACAAATGAGGACTTCTACATGGTGCTTTTCCATAGACTTAGACTGTCTGCTGATAATACTTGCAGCTACTCTAGCCAGCTCAGTGTCTTTTCCTTCCTAGAAAGGCTGTTGCAATCAAGTACATGCAATCACTTGGGATATGGCTTTAACTTGGAACAACATGAGTGAGTCTGTGTTGCTTTTTCCCAGGTTTGAACTCAGAGCATGGCAGCTTGCTGCGTAGGGCTGCAGTTGTGTGCCAAACTGGAGGCACAGGACATGGCAATGAGGCCAAGGAAAGGGAAGCTTTTTCTCTGGTTCTGAGCGAGAGCAGATACCTCTGCACCCTGGCAAAGGAGCTGCTGGGAAAGTGAACGGATGTAAACCTCCTCTGCATTTGCAGCAGGCAGCATAGAGTGGAAACATAAAATATCCAAGAACTCATTGGTATAAAGTTCTTCAAGAGTCTTATGTAAGTGAGCCCAAAGTCATGGAAGTGACTTATTCCTCGTGAGGAATGTGGAAGTCATTCTACCCTTCTACCAAAATAATAATAAGAAAGCATCCCCTGCCCCACAGGCTCTATTACTACTATAATTTGTCTTCTGATTCTTCTTCTAGTAGGTGATGTTGCTGTCAGGCACTGCTGATACTTCTGCTTCACACAAAGGAAACTAGGCAGTTAATTGAGGTCTAAGTTTTCATGAATAATAATACGAAGAAGTCTTCAATTTTGTATATCTTTCTCTTTCTTCCCAGACAAGGGTACAGCTGATGACAGAAGCAGTCACTTTCCTCTGTGTATAGCGCTACCCTGGCACCATTAAGCAAACTAGCACTTTGATATCTCAGATCAAAGAAACTCAGAGCTGTAAAGAAGTGTCCAGATGGAATCTCCTGATTTCATGGAAGCAAACAGCTCTGTGTTCCTACCATTCTGAATCATTTTAATCTCCTTCCCTTGTCCCCTCTCTTCCTGTCTCTCCTGCACTCCTTGTTGTCTAAGTGAGTGTCTGCTTGTCCATGCTTTGGGCAAGTGCATCAGGCTTCAGAACCGCATTCTGGCATTTAAATTTCTCTCATGAAAATTCATCAGACTTTCACTCCTTCAATTATGGATGGAGGGAGGGGAGCAACACACTCTGAAGTTGAAAATCCGCATGGCCCAAATAAATAGGCTTCTCTTGCAAGGAGAGAGAGCAGGTCTGTTGCCCAGGGCATGTTAGATGGAAGCAGCCTGGACTCAAACAGCTCTTGACTTCTAGTATTCCTCTCTAGACCTAGCCATGGATGTATCTGAGAGGATACTTCTACTGAGATTTTTTTTTCTCCCTTTCCTTAATCATTTTTATTTTAGTACTTTTCCCATTATGTGTGCAGAAATACAGTTTGAGTGGTTACTGCTGGGAGTACCAAAGCTGCCCTGGCAATATGGGGATAGGGATCTTTGGATAATGAAGCATTGCTTGAAATATTTTCTTGACTTTATGAGTCATTTGTGTCTGGCTGTCTCTTCTCCAAACCCCACACAGACATTTGGAGAACTGGCTATTAATTTCATGTCACTAAAGCAAAAGAGATACACATTTACAGAGGATCTAAGAATAATTTGACCAATGAGCTAGGCTTCAGCTCTTCAACCTTTACAGTGAGTGAAGTTGCATAGGTCACTGAAGACTTACCTCTAGAGAATTTCAGAGCTAACTGTGGTAGTCTTGGCATCCACTAAGATCTTTGAGCAAAAAATAGCGTGGATTAAAATGTCTGTCCCTGAAAATAATAAGTATAGGGGCTGTGTCATACTGTACTTGGCAATAGCTACAACTGCACTCCTGGACTCTCCCTCTGCACTGCCAGTTCCTGAGGACAGTAAATGCTGTTCACTTCTGCGTTTGCCTCTTCCTTTTCTCATGCTAGCACCTCCTGTGAGCAGCACAAGCTGGAGGTGTGGGATACAGGTTATTTATGCACTGAGTATAACTCACTGTTACTGCAACTGGCTGGGATCACTTTAGTGACCTGGTGTTGGAAAATGCACACTTACTGTAATGAAAACACTTCATAAATATTAGTTAGGACTAATAAAAAGAAAGTTTCAGGAAATGCTTCTCACCTGCAGAATGTGACTTCCTGAAAAATCCACAGAGAACCATTTCTAACATGCTGGCCATCTTGTACAAATTTGGGAGATGAAAGTTCAAGACCTCACTCAACCTGCACTAGTCAAGGTCTTTATTTTTGGCATAGCACATATATGCATTTTTTTGTCATATGTGTTTGAGCATGAAGCTATCTGCAATTTAAAAAGACTAACAGTGGAGAATTACATCCAGAGAAACATATATCTGGAGTGGCAAACCCATTCCCTGTGCTCAGGCTTGAGGCAAGTGCAGCACAGGGAGCCCAGGATGGCCAAACCAACGTGTCGTGGAAATGCCCTTGCCCAGGCTGGCCAGTCTGCAGTAGGAGGATCAAGGCTGCTGTGGAGGTTTTCTTGGTGATGAAGTGAGTTGTGACAGCTGCCCCTGCCGCTTCAGGTGGACAGAGATTTCTCACACCAAAGCATTAGAAGGGCTGGTTAGCCAGCAGGCGAGGACAATTTCTAAGACATCTTGTTGGTCCTGACCGCTGGGGTCACTGTTTCCTGCTATCTGCCTGAGCTGCTGTCCTACTGCTTGAACCTTCCCATAGCTTCATTTTACCCTCTGTTAGTCCAGGCAAACATGACAGTGAAGGGGGAGTGTGGGCTTTAACGTGCACCAGGGAATCAACATACACAGTCCTGGGAGAGCTTAGGAAAGAAGCTGAGAGCTGTATTACAACCCTGATACCTACCCCACTGGCTGGACTGCTGTTGATCTTCATTTTCTTGCATGTGGACATTCCCAGTTGCAGTAGAGGTCTTGAGTGCTACGTTAAACTCATTACACAGCCCAGATCAGTAGCTTCAGAGTAAGTTAGAGTTTGCTTCCTGGGAAGGTGAGCAACTGACTTGCCTCCAGACTCCTTTAGATAATTCCAGCAGCAGTAGCAAACCTTTAGAGGTGAAAATTATAGCTCTCCATAGGCATAGTACAAAAAGCACTGATCATCTGGACTGAGGTTTTTGAAGGCAGCCCTGTATAATGTTTTAAGTCTTGGAGCATGAGCACTGGCAGTGAATGTTACAGTGGACTTTAGCCTCTGGTTGCTGTTTGTTGAATCATGCCAGTGTTCCGCTTAAAAAAGAAGAAAAAAAGAAAGCTGAAAATGTATTATTTGTTCTGCTTCTTCCTTGCGCTGTGCTCAGATGGATAGAATAGTTGGAGAGAGACACTCGTTGCCAAACACAGAGGATAACCCCACTACGATTGAGAGCTGTAGGTATTGCAATGTTGGAACCACAGATGATTGAGGGCTGTATATGCAGTAGGTATTGCAATGTTGGAACCACAGAAACCCCTCGAGCCAGGTCCTGCATGAGCCCAGGTATAACCGCATTCAGCTATGTTGCGATAATGTTTATAAGACAACTTTGACATGGGACAGTGTGATTCCTGGTGGGTGGTGCATTATTTTTTTGTATAACATATCTTAAAGGATGCTAAGGCTAAAAAGAACAGCAAGCCTTTGAGAAGGCTTGCATATTTCAGTTAGAACAGAGCATAAGAACTAGGAATGCTTCTGCTGTCTTCAGTGGGCTTTGAACAGGCATCTCTGAATGCAGTCTTGTCTGTGATTTTAACAAGATATGTGTTCATTAGACTCTATCTGGAAGTTAGCAAAGATTTCCTATTCTGCTTGTCTCCCAACCTGTCACAGCTGTGCTATGAACATTAAAGTAAGCGGGTCAAAAGTAATGTGGGTTTCCCAGGAGAACTGTCCTTTCTCTCTCTCTTTTTTATTTTTCCATAAAAGTTTGTGCATGCAGCACTAATATGATGTGCATCTCAGTCAGCAGCAACGTGTCTGAGGTAGTGAGGGCTTAAAATTTGGAGAAAATGCTTGTATGTTGCCTATACCTTTTTTTCTGAAACACCCAGAAGATTCTTAGCAGGGGGATGTTTTGTTGCAGGATGCAATTTAGATTTTATGTGACAAAGTGCAAAGCTTGAAAACAGCTGAGATAAATTATTCTTCCCAATCTATGTTATGCGCAGCTTGGGGCAGGAAGTGGGAGGGAAAGGGGAAAAGCTGAAGACAAATGTTAAATAATGGGGAAATGAGATCAAAACAGAGATGGTGTAAACAAATAGAGAATGTTGAATAAGGAAGCTACAAACATAGGGACCTCACCATGTCATGCTCATAATACCCACAAAGAAAATATTGTAATCCTTCTAATAACTGCTTATCTATATGCACCGATGACGGGAGGTTTCTGCCCTCAGGGAGTGACATCCGAGGCAAGCTGGCCTGAGGAAAGCGTCCCCCCCCATCCTGCCCCTCTGTGCTTCTTTGGAGGTTCTTCCCTCCCATCTTCTCAGAAATCACCTTCAAAATGTGTTCGGTCTGACCATGCTGTGGCCTCAGACATTGATAGCAGGAGAAAGCCAGGTTTCTTTGACTCATTAAAACAGTGCTCTTGGGCATCCAGAGAGCATGGCAAGAGCACATATATGTTATTAAAGCTCTGGCTCATCTCTTTTGGGCTCTTCTCGTTGCATATTTGTGGGCGGATAGCACAGTGAAATAAGAGGCTAGAACAGCAAGGGACTGAGACTCTGTGCCTGCTGCTGACATGACTCTGCTTTCCGACACAGGAGATTTGGTGGCAGTAATTTGCTTTCCAGATGAAGCGAAAGCAAAAAAGCACATGCACAGGATGCTTCACAGGAGGATGGGGACTACAGAAGATGGCAGTGGGGACCCTGACCTGACGTGAGGGAGAACGTATGAGCCATCGAGAGCAGATACAGGGCAGGCTAGGGGGGGGCGCCCGTCAGGATTGCTCCCCTCCATGCTGTCCAAGATAAAATTGGTACCACCTGCTGATCTCAGATAACCTCATTTACCAAAAAGCAAATTATTTCTTAAAAGCCTTTTCTATAGCACAGATAGATAGAATAGACTGCTTTACCGCTGATGTTACTGAGGTGACAAAGCAGTGATGTGGAATTTGCTGCCACGGATCGTACATTGTAAATGATAGCTTAGGGAGTGTTTCAAAGAAAATTATCTGTGGCAAACTCTCTCATGGCCTTTCTGATATGAGAGACAAGGCTATACTAACACTTACAATTCCATTTGCTGGAAGTTTCTTTTTGAAATGAGAGCTTTTAAACACACGTTTGAATAAACAGAAAATCCTTGGAGGCGGGAAAAGTGGTGGCTTAATCTGACTCCTATCTCAAGTTTCCTTGAGGTAGTAGTTAAGAGCTAGCCTTGGAAGTGGAGAGTGTCTGTGAAGATATACTCACAGGGTCGAGCATTATAAGCCATATGACTGAGTTACCGGCCAGAACAACTCCACTGCCTTAATCTGTGTCCGGCGGTGCCAGCATTACTGTGCCCTGCATACGGATCTGTCCTTTAAACAGAAGATAGCAGGCTGCTCTTCATCTCTGCTATATGTTGCAGTCCACTTCATTCTCAATATGTGAAAATATGAAGTACAGGAGTGTTGTGGTGAAAGAGCTTTGCAGCTGTTGTCTGGCCAGAGTGAACTTGACTACAGTCTGCTGCCAAAAATGACTAAAGAAAGAACTGCAGCCTGCCCTTATGCCATTCCATTTACCTATCATTCAGAGATAGTTTAATAAATTTAGAGTTACCCAAATAATCTTTTGCCTTACCAAATATTAGTCTCTCTGTTGCTTAAAGAAGCCCTTCTTTTTTCTCTCCCAGCCTCATGCTCCTTCTGGAATGAAAACCTCAAATATGCTAGCACAACTCAGAAAACACCAGTCAATCTCTACAAAAATAATACTTTTCCCGAACTAGTGAAGCTGTAAATTGCAGTATTTTGTCAGGCTGCTGTTGCTGATGACTGACTTGTCACGTTATAACTAACACTTTAAAAAACTGCTCTGCCATCACGACAGCAAATGCTGTGTGAGTCTTGGCTCAAAGATGCAACTTCTTGAGCATGTATCTTCAGCTATATAAATAGAACTGCTTCGGGTTTGTAATTTAGTGCCGTATCACAGACCATGGAGATTTTCTATTGTGAAAACGCGCGCTGCATTTTGTAAAGATTTTTGGGGAGGTAAAAAGCCCACTCATTGAAACTCGCAAAAGCCTATGATGTACCTGCTATTTAGGTTGTCCCTCAATAACTGCTGCTCTTTCCATTTGTACTGTCTGGTGGATGCAGAGCTGTCAGGTAATTGCTGTCAGGAAAAGACAGAACCCCCAGCGCCTCCCAGTGTGAGGGGCACCACTTTCCCACAGAGGAACTCTTCTTCCCCACAGCTTTTTACAAAGAAGCCTGGCTCTCATTTTATAAATATATACATGGAGGAAAAGAAAGAGCATGGCTAAGAATGATTTGGGCTTTTTGAAAGAAGAGACACTGAGATACTTAAGAGGGAGAAAGAAGAAGCAGATAGAGAGTGCCATAATTAGAGAACACCAAGAGTAGTTTCCATAAGAATAGACTTTAACAAGGTTCATTTATAATGCTTGGCCTTACTAGATGTGCTTGAACTCTGTATGAGTGTTTCTTGGAGCAAAAGAACTGGGACTACAAGATTCTAAAATGAGATTCTTGTTAAAATTTCTGGTGTAGCCAGAAATACAGCATGTCCTGGTGCTTCTAGAAGTGTCCCAGTGTTAGTAATATCTGCCTAAAGTTGAATCTCCTGTCAGAGAGACATGTTCTGCTCCCTTGCAATGGACATGTTATTCAGTTTCACTTATTCTGCCTTGTGGATTTTTTCTCTTTGCTTGAAGTAATTCAGCATGAAATACAAATTGTTGGATGTAGAAGCAAAGTTTTTTTTTTTTTAAGTTTGGCAACTGCAGGTTTAAAACCTAAGTGATATGAATTTCTTTTAAAGAAAAACTAGCAAAGAAAGTTTTGCATACTTTCCTTTTGTCCGAGAACAGCATCAGCCAAAGAAAGCAGGCCAGTACACTGGTAAAACAACTTTTCAACAGTTATCGGCAGTTGGAGTTTAATAAAATGAGCTGTATAGCACTGACAGACTTCGAAGAAGTGTCTGAACAAATAACTATTCCTGGGTGAGAAGGTCACATGGAAAAAGTGGTAAGCTGTGGAAAATGACCCAATAAATCCGTCACACTCACGCTTAATGTTTTGGCTCAGATTTCTGCATTTTAATGTTGTAAGTAGGCTGCCACATTTGTATATAGGCTAAAAGCTCTCAGAAAGAGATTTCTATGAGACTTAATTAAAACATGCAGACTCAAAAGTTGATCAGTATGTCCTTGAAGCAAAGTAAATGAGATACTGCTTTTTCCTCCTTACTGTCTGGAAACTGTGTTCTAGCATCTAGGCTTCCCCTGCAAGAGCCAATTCTCTGTGTATATTTTCTTTAGAATAGAATATGCACCCACACACAAATAAGGAACAGTTGCTATTTTCCTTCTCCAGATTCATACAGGATTTGATCTATGCTTGTTGCACTCTGATCTCTCAGTTTACTGGCATCATTTGTAATTGCTTCTTTTCTGATTTAAGTGCATAAGTACAAATCGAATATTGGACATGTAAGAGCCAACTCTTTTTAATTGACTTTAGATCAAGTATAGCTATGGCTCACCTCTTTGAATACTGCTGATGTGCAAGAAATTTGGGGAGAGAAATGATGCATGTTTTATTTATGTATTTTTTTTCTCTGGTTAAATTGCTCTATGATTCTTTTTTTACTACCTAACAGTTTCTCTGACAACTTTTTAAACTGCTTAACTCTACACCAAGAGAGTATTTCTATTAAACGATGGATGGTGGATGATTTCCACGGTCTGAGAGGAGCTATCCTTCCTTTACAGAGCAATCCATTTTGGAATTAGCTGGGGCTGCTCAAGAAGAACTTAATGTTAACTTGGCTACTGTTCCTGAATGGGCACGTTAAATGCCATATGCCTGTAAAAAGGAGCAAGAATCTACTGCTGACTAGCATTTCATCAAGACCAAAGTGCTCCCGGCAGAGCTTTCCTTGCCCTGCTAACCTTCTTTTGGGCGGCTCTTTCCACACCCACTACAGCGGTGCCTCTATGTTCTCTGCTTTTCCAAACCCTAACCCCAATTATGAGCAAGTATGTGAGGCCTGTACTGTCACGAGGAGGTCCTGGAATTCATGTATGTCAAGGGTATGCATAAATAATTTTTGTGTATGATTTTGAGAGAACAGTTGTTCTCTTTTGGCTTAGTAAATGCCAACTTCTTTCCAGTCTGCTGAAAAAAAAAAAAAAAGATTATATAATGTGCAAGTCCATAGGGAGGTATTTGGGCTTGAATAGCGTAGGTAGGAAATAGCTTCTATCATAGTAAATGCTTTTTAAAATTTACATCACTTAGTTACAGGATTGCTACCTGACTTGCGCTGCATTAAGCTGTGTCCATGCTTGTTGTCCTTTTTTTTTATGGTTCCAAAGCGCCTTTCTCTTCCTTTCCAGATCCTTTCTTCTCCTTGGCCAGTGTCTGGTAGAAATGCCCTCACCTCCATTAATGTACAAGGAAGGTCTGGTCTGTGGTAATTTAGATGAGATGTGGCTGCTGTCTCTGACCAACGATGGCAAACTGAACTAGATTTAAATGCTTTGAATTTCCTTCCAGAATCAGGTGTGTTATCACTGGCTGTCTGCTTGCTGCAGCAAATTCTATCTACAGGCTCCTGGCAAGTGCCACCATGCTCTGTCCTGCTCTTTCGAGAGAAATGCTTCCAACATGCGACCAAAACTATATTTAACTTGCATTTGTATAGGAGATCTGGTACTTAGAAAGGGAGAGGATTAGAGGTAGGGTGAATAAACCAAGGGAAGAGGCCTGAGGATATGTGTCATAGGCTGAGAACAGGACCTGTGTGTCTGAGGAGCACCCCAATGCATTATAGTCATGACAGTTTCCACACTTGGAATTGCAAACAAAATAGAAGGTGACAGAAGGGGAGGACATAGACATTTCTGTTGGATATGAAAACTTTTTAATCCCGTCAATAGTTTGAACTGAGTCCTAGAGACTTGCAATTGGTGACCAGTGAATAGAGTTTACAACACGTTTCTGAAAAATCCTAACTGCTGCCATTTCCTTCCCTTCTTGCACCAACCATGGATAGTAAACCTAGTTAAGGACAACTTCAGAGCACACCTAAATTTGGTTTCTAATATCCTCCATGATAAAGAGCTGCCCTAAATGCTAATCTCACCACTCAGTCCCAATCCATAGAGAGTTATGCTCATGCTTTCCTATCTCCTGAAGGAGATATACTCTGTCTTATGCAAAGGTACTGCTGTCAAACACAGTCTGAAATTGGTGTCCAACACTTTCCTTCACTGTTGATACACTGTTTGCCCTGCACATATCAGAAAAGGAGTTTACTGCCCTGCAAACACAGCACCTTGTAGGATCTTTGCTAATGGAACCAATCATGAAGAGTCTGTTCTTGCAGTCTCACAAGGAAGTGAAAATGCTTAAACATGGGTGAATTAAGTTGCACTACTTAATTGTCACCATCCTCATCCTGCCAGTTCCTGAGAAAGCACAGTTCCTGTGAAAAGTAAGAAGACACCAGAAGACATGCTAGTCCTGTCTCTAGCTTGGCTCAAATTCAGCACATTTTTGCACCAAAGTAAAGGCATCAGTCTTTGTGAAAGTATGTGCTGTAGCCTCCACCTCCCTCCTTGTATATCTGCTCAGGGGTGACGATGACCTGATTGTAAATACATGCTCAGTCCTCTGCAGGAAGGATTGCCAGTTGCCTTTTTAGCTATCAATCAGAGCCTTTAATAGTGGTGGGGCAGAAGAAAGCATCCAACTAGCCTCTCTGTAACATGTAAAGCAGAGCCCACTTTTTAAAACATGCCACAGACCCAATGATGCCAGGTATTTTTAATATAGAAGACTACTATTTATTTGCTATATTTTTTTTTATGTCTGCCTCTGCTTTTATTGATCTCGTTTTTCTTTATTCCTCATCCATGAGAGCTGAAACAGGCTTCCCAGATAACAAGCATGCTTACGTATGTGCAAGGAGCTGGAGAAATAACCGCCTGGTCCTTTTGTCCTGCAAAGTGTCAGTTCAACAAGGTCCCACCTTGTTCTGTGGCTCCTGCACAAGCTGGGAGTCCAAGATGAGCTTTTATTTCCCAGAGTTAAAGGCAACAGGGACAACTTCTGATGGAGGCATGTCACCCTGCTTGCTCACATGCCAGACTGTGCCTCATAAAGTGTCTGTACCTCCAGAGAACATGCAGAAACGTTAGCAGATCTTCCTCTCTTGTACCCATTTTCTTGCTGCTCTGTTTCCAACTGAAGTCTATGCCTCACTTCTAGGTGCTGCTGGGTGTTGAGAGAATATATGAGGCCCAGCAATGAAAATGTCTCTTTATGGCCACATGGCGCACAATAAATTCAGACATCTACCTTCCCTCTTTAGAACAATTTCACTTTTCAATACTGCAGGTGATGATAAAGTGTTTGTCGTGGAGAGACGCAGAGCCTCCTGTCTCCTGGCTGGTGATGGTGTAACAGATGCTCAGTGTATCAGTCATGGAGGGGCTCACAGTGCTGGTTTGATGATCATGCAATCATGTAACTCCAACTAAGAACCGCTCCAGTTTAGGTCATTAACTCTTAATTTCTGTATTCTTGTGAATGTTTCCTCATTTTCCAACTCTACTGCCACCATGTGGTTATGTCACTGTGTTCATTTAAGCCCTATATTAATCTTTGAGTATTCCTCACTGTATCACAGTTTTTGCCTGTATTACGTACGACACATATTTCCTCACCTGCCATCAAATTTAGTAAAATGTAATCAGTGGCTGGGAAGAATTTGACACATTAAAATAGCAAAACAAGGAGAAGGAATGTTTGTGATTTATTCTTAACCATTTTCAATTGAAGGATTTTTAAAGGTGTGGTTTTTTTCACAATCTGGAAAAGGGTATGTAGCGTAAATGAGTGTGCATGCCAAGTTACGAACCTCAGGCATAACTTTCACAGACACCTCAGTCAAGAGCTACTCAAGCCTGTGTAAAAAATTTCCAAAGAGCTACTTATGAAGCAATTATATGCAGAAGAATCTATTTCATTGATTGACTGGCTTTTACGTGCCATACATTCATCTCTGGAAAATGTGCTTAGGACTGTATGCCATTTATATGCTTCCAGAAATAGTATCCTGTGAAGAGAACTCTATTAAAACTGCAAGCCTGGATTCTGGGGAGGAGGAAGAACTAATGAAGATGTGTGATGTAGCTCATACTGCTAGATAAAACTGTGCGACCTTCTGTTCACACTGCGGCTTATTCTGGCCTGAGCCAAATGGAATAACTGTATTAGAACCTGGACACAAACAAGAAAGATTTCATTTTAGATAAGACATTTTTCCTGTATTTTTCATTAGTAACCTTCACCATTAAATTCATCATTCGTAATATGCTGCTACATAGCTAAGGAAAAAAAAATGACTTGTAGATGGAACTGCACTGGAATTGGTGGCCCTATGCTAGGCATGGTCTCTGCAAATTTAGTCTTTGTGAGATCAGCTTACTTGTCTTATGAATATTTTGCAAGTTCTTACTTTGAACTGCAGGTACAGAAGGAAAGATAAGGCTACACCCACTCCCTGAGTAAGGAAAATAGCTGTTCAGAGGTATTTACTGCAAGGAATGATCTAAGAGTGCTTTCTCCTCCCTTCGTCATGCAATGTCTTTATGAATGGCAGCAGGGGGTGTCATCTGATCTTTTTATACCCTTTCTGGGGGAAACAAAAAAGATTTAAAGAGATGCCAATTTTAATGTATCAAATACAATTTTAGGTTTATGGAAGCCTATGCTGGGATCAGTTGTGCCCAGTGACATTTCAGCTGATGCTGATGTTTACAGCTGGATTTACTGCTTGATATGAGCAATGTAGCATGATCTTCACTGTGGTTACAATATGTAAGGAATAACTGAATCGCATGTGGTTTCATCTATTATTGCACTTTTGAGAGCAGAAGAATGTGGCCTCGAGGCTGTGAGGTCCTGATACCGATATGAAAGAAAAATTGTATTCACCCTCAGAGAATCAAGAATAATTCTCTTCCATTTTCTCTCTTTTTCCTCCCCCTACTGGACAATGAAATAAAATATTTTTTAAGAGGCATTTTTCAGAAAAAAAAAAAAAATCTAACTTTGATCATCGTGAAGCTAGAGTTAAGATGAGCAAAAACAGGTTCATGGAAGAGTCACTGGAGGCTTCTTCCCTCTTGTTCCAGGGCTCACTTTGGTGTGTCAGTGCCCAGCTAGCATCTCTCACAGTAGTGCTCAAAAATGGCCAAAGTCTAATAGTGCTTTAGATAGATAAAAAAATTCTCTGAGAGAACTGCTGGTGCATTTGGTTTCCTGAAAATTCAGTGCTTGGCTAGATGAGGCAAAAATCTGTCAGCAACATAAAACTGCCTCTGATACACACTGATATGATCCCTCCCTCAGCCTTCTCACACAGGAAAACCAGTTGCATTGGCCCTTCGTGCAGGTGGTGCGCTAAGATATGAGCAGTGTGGTGTTCTGAGAAAGAGCAGAATGGCAAATAGGAACAGCAAGGATAAAACATCTGGCTTAATGAAAGGGTTGGCAGGGCTGCACCTTCTGAGCAGGAAGGAGATCATGTAAAACAGAAAGTGTTTTCTTCATTGCCAGATACAAAATAAACTTATCTGGACAATCTGGGAGCATGACTGGAAGGCTAGAAGGGACCTAGATAATGGACATCATGGATTTCCTGAGCAAAGTCCTGCCACTGGGATAAGGTTTTTCGAGGGAGGGCTAGCACTATTGCAGTGAGGTGCAAATTAAAATACAATGAAGAAATGTTATTGTTTTTATCCTTCTGAAAATGGAACCAGTGACTACATTCTTGGGTTCACTAAAGCATTTAAAGATGCATTGAACTCCCTCTCAAATTATTTTTGAAGTGCTAGAGGTGTAAGTGTAGCATCAGAGCCCTCTTTTTTTTCATTTTATTGTTAGAATGAGCATGAATTTATGTTCCTGTAATATGGCACCTGCACAGGGGGAAAAGCAGCAGGAGATATTCAGCCCCCATGGCAGGTGGGTGTTCCTGGGAGCTGCTGCCTTGAGGCTGCTATAGCAGGACAGGTACAATAAAACTTGGTAATAAAGCTTGTGGAAGAGAAACATGCTTAAAACAACAAAAAAACCCCCACATCTCTTACAGAAGCTGCATGTTGTCCCATGTAGCGCACAAATGAAGGAAAAACCTATGAATTTGTTGTTGTTTTCTGTAGGTGAGGAGAAGTGCGTTTTGTGGAGCTGCTGAAGCAGAATGGGGCCTGCTGAGTGACAAATGGCCCAAACATTTCCAATCTGTGAGAAAAACTTGGCCAAAGGGAAAAGCTTCCAACCCTGTTGGTGAGGAAGATCCTGATGAACTTGTTCAGGAGGTGTTTTTCTCAGATATTGACATTTTATCATGCAGCTCATGACGTCATTGCTTGCATTTCTTGGAAACCACAGCCTGTGTCCACCACAGGAATCTGTATCATACCCATTCCCTTGATAAAGCATATTCCAGACCAAAAGAATCACAGCTCACCCAAATACAATCTACACCATTCTATTCGTTCTGTAAGCTAATAATAAACTTTTACAAATTTCCAGTACTGGAGTTAAATGTTTTTGCACCCTGGAGTTTTAAATTAAGGTTTGACTTGTTCTTCTATGCTGGCTACTCATTTATACTTTTTAAAAAGCAATCTCTAGGTATAAAATGAGATGATGTAGCAGCCAACACTTTTTAAAGTCTACTCTTGGCAAAAGAAAACCTGTCCAGCTGCATAAAGAGATATATGACCCTCTTAAAACTGCTCATCCCCCTGACAGAAGAAAGCTATATTCCGTTCTGCCTTAGACAATTTAGTAGCAGCCATCTAACTACCTAAGGAAACATGCTTCTGACAAGACCCCTAAAAAAGGACCCCCATAAAAAGCCTGAGTAATAAAACATTTTCTCTTAAAAACAGCAGGTGAAATAACGGGAGCATTACTGAACTGCAGTTAAATTTTGCTGTGTTTTTGATTACTAGGACCTCTATGCACTTTTTTTTTCTTTTTCTCTTTGCTGGTCTGTTTGGGAGATATTTGCAAGATGTCTATTTTAGATTTAGCACACTCATTAGCCCTGAAGTGAGAAACGTCGTCTTTCTTTAACCATCCCTGTCCCCTCAGGAGAGCCCTCTTTGTCTTTCTTCACAGTTTCTTCCAAGCTTTTAATCCACAGCAGAGTAGAGGTATCAGTTTTTCTTCTGAGAGTTTCAGAAGTATCCAGTGTGTTGTGGCATGATGTGTTTCTTATAAGATTCCTTGAAATTGTCTTTACAGTAGGTGCATCCCCTTACTGAAAACATCTTTGAAGACGTAGCCTAAAACACCTTCGTTATTTTAAAATAGCATTTAGCAGTCTCCAAAGCTACTTTCCCAAATGCTACTTCACAAAGTAGCTTCCCAAAAGCTACTTTCACAAATGCAGTTTTCCAAGAGAGCAGTCCTGCTTCTATAGTTCCCAGAGAATCCCATATATTAAGGAGGACTATCCTATCCAGACTACATAGATGTTTAAGGCAGCTATAATTTTCACCATCAAAATTGTGCTTATTGCTTTGGGTATTTTTTAAGCTTCAGAATTTTGCTGGGGACGCAGCTCAAGCCCACCTTGCCAAAATAGAAATGAGACCTGTTGGTTCTGATCTGAAATTATTCCAGTGCAATGCAATGCCTGTAGGATGCTTATGCTCAGGAGTATAATATAGTTAATCATAAGCAGTGGTAACAAATATATTGGCTTTAATACTTTTTCCTCTGGATAAATAGGCAATCTAACAGTGATGCAAAAGGCCCTGAAATATTGGTATTCTGTGGTGTTCCTTTATGGCTACAAAACTTTGAATATTTTGGGGATATTTGTAAAAAGAGGAATTTAAATGTTTTCTGATGTATGGGTGTTGCCTAGATAATACAGTGAAGAATGTCTAAGCTCTAGTCAAAGCTTTCAGGTTAACTTATCTCCAAGCATATCATCAACTGGGGCTGGTTCAGGATTACAGACTGCGCTATTACACTTCGTAGCAGTAATCCCTGAAAGACTAAACCAAAAGCCGTGTTACACACAATGTCCATTTCTTATTTATAGAA
>NW_010582919.1:0-49917 GCF_000705375.1 Tinamus guttatus
AGCAGAGTAGGAGGCATGAGACCTTCTGCTGGTATAAACTGCCATATCAAATTGTGGCTGGGAAAGCTATTTTTGGTCTCACAGCTTCCAATACCATCCTTGGGACTGTGCAATGTAGGGAGGTGTCGGTGTTGCCCTGTTTTCCTGGGTTTGCATACGTTCACGGGCCATGTTGCCTTGTCTGCAGGTTTGGCCTGCGTTGCCAGCGAGGGGGACAGGGAAACGCTCGTCCTGCCCAGCCTAGCGCTGCTGGCAGAGCTGCGGTGCCGGCTGACAACAGAGATGCTGGGTGAGCCCTGCACTGGTAATTCACAATTAGTTCATGCTTTGCCCGCTCTGGGAACAACAAAAATGTATCTGTCTGAACCCCCAACGTTCCGGCGGAACCCAGTTGTGGCAGTTTTGTTGCCTCCACCTGTTTCTCCAAGGTTTGCAGGGAACTAAGAGAGTGTTTGCACAGCTGGGGCTGCCCTTTGGGAAAGAGGCAGGAACTTCTAAAACAGCCCAAACCGATGGCTCGTCCCTGCCTGAGCGCTGTCCCCCGTGACGCTGCTGGGCTGTAGTGCTGCTCCTCTGCCAGCAGACTGTGCATTCCCACCAGAGAGCCATGGCTACGTGGGCAGAGGGCCCTATAGCACAGGCATCTTCACGCAGAAGCTCTCCATACAGACCATCCTTTTGCAGAGGGAAAGATGGCTCTGGGCTATGGTCCCACATAGGGTATCACACAGCAGTAGGAAATAAAGCGCTTTTAGGAACCTCCCTTCTGGGATCTCTATAGGCTCCTTCAGCTTTTCAATATCCACAGCCCTTGTCCATTCCAGGAACATTTCCATGCACTGGACACCTGTATTGCAGCTTCTGCTGCTTAAATGTCCCTGACACATTTAAAATATCCTTTATGACTGTTAGGAGAAGGAGAAAATTAAAGAGAATGGCACTTACAGGACATCAAAGATACAAAGGGCCTCTTTATCCGGGAGACATCTCGCATTTGGGGTAGTATTTTACCTGTTTAAATTGCTTCTTCTGGAGCCCTTAAGTACAGCGTTGTGCCAGCTGAGTATGGATTTTTAATTAAAGCCCCCCTCCCTATCCTCTTTTGCTCATAACTATAATTTTGCAGGTTAAAAAAAAATCCCCTTAATATCTAGCTAGAGGCTTAATGTTACAGGCTCTTTAACCCCTCTCCCCATGGTGTATTAATAGCTCTGAGATGATCATTTTTAGTCTTCTGGGACTGATGTCTGCTGTTAACACTTCATGATCCTGTCAAGGAGTGCGGGGGGGATGGGAGCTCCACCTGCCAGCCAGTGTTTTAACATGTGGCTTTAATCTTTTTAATTAACGTGACTCCATGAGGAAAACAGGCAGCTCTCCAAGCGCAGCCGGTGCTGCGAGGGGAGGCCGGGGTGGATGCTCCCTGGTTACCGCAGGGAAAGCAAGAGCCTCCGCGCCCCGCTGGGACCTGCTGCTGAGAGCCCTGGGTCCTGTTGTGCTGCGGGGCCTGGGGAGGGCTTAGGGAGAGCAGAATATGCAAGAAGGTGATTTAAAACCATGTCTGTTCACATAGTTCATACGGCAGGTAAACATCTGAGGTGGCTGTGGTATCAGGAGTGGTCATATGTGTGCCCAAACTGTGGGAAAGCTTGCAGAGTATCAGGTTTTGATAAATATGATGGAAGGCATGATTCTGCTTTGGGGTTAGATGGGATTTTTTTGCCATAAGATCATTTTAGTTGACTGTGCTTGTGAACCCAGAACAGATAATGGAGGTGGTCATAGTGGGTCAGTCCAAAGGGGTAATTGGTCCTGCCTCCTACATTAATTAGTACTGGATTTTCAGGAAGAGTGGAACAAAAGGGCTAAAGAAATGGTGATGCTTCTGAATTATCCTTTCTGAAAATCCTAAAGTCAGTGAAGTCCCTGGGCAGCTCACATGCAGGCAGTCCCTTCCGAGAGATTTTGGTGCAGTCTTTGTGCTGCCCCTGTTCCCTATGGAAACTCTCTCCTTTTCAGCCATCTCCATCCTGTGGATGCCCGTGCACGGGTCGTTCCAGCCGTGTGAACCAGGCAGTGCTGCTGGCAACGGTCTGGCACGTCCCGCAGCGCTGGAGCTGCTTGCGCTGTGCTGGGTGCTGTGCAATCCCATCCACAAAGGTGGTCTTTCACCCACGGTGCAAACAACTTGCCTAAACAAGCCTGAAAAGCACCGGCGGGCTGATTTCAGGGTTTTCACTTTTCCCTCGATAGTCTTGTGTCCTAGGCCTTTGGGGCAGGAGGTACGTAGCTTTGTTCTGTGCACTGCAGATAGTGTCTCTGCTGGTTTAAAGCCGGGCTGGATGCACCTATCTTGCTGGAAAAACCCTTTGTTTTGTTTGTGGCATGCTGCATCTTCCCACCGGCACAGCTTTCCTTGGCTTCAGCCCAGTAGTCCCGTTCCCAATGCTGAAACGCTGATAGATCTGCAGGCCGGTGCTTGAGTCTTGCTGGGTTCGGGTTTAGAAGTTAAGCCGGGCGCTGCTCTGCAGAGGGCTGGTCCAAGCCTGCAGCCAGTGCGTGCCGGCAGCGGCAGTCACCGCGCTGGGATCTGCGTTCCCTTTGACAACACCCTCCGCTTTGAAGGAGCGCTCCGAGTCTCTGGGGGCCACTGCGGAGATGACTGCAGGCCCCTCCGACGTCGCACGTGACGTTCTGTGGGCAGAGATCCCTTTCATTAAAACTGATAGGTGACACTTTTTTGCAGTATTTGCAATTCAAAGCGTTCTGATCAAAGTGCTGGAAATTAGGATGTTGACATGAGATAATTACTCGTTTCTTAATGCTTGCACCAGAAGAGAACATGCAATCCCCTTTCCTTTTGTATACACAGTGTCAGCTGAAAGCATTTCTACAGAGCTGATGTCTGTAGATATATTTGCTGACTCTTAATGTCAGCAAATCCCACTATGATTAGGCCTTGAGGTGACAAAACAAAACCTTGACTGCTACAAGCTAGGTAACTCAGTGCAGAGATAAAACCTAAAAATAAACCCTCATAGCCTTTTAATGGCGCTGAGTGTGGTGCAAAATAAATTTGAGAAGTTGCTGGGCCCCCGCAGAAAAGGGGAGAACTATAAAATCTTTGTGCTTTGTTTTTTCTTTAATGGTGGTTGTTTAAAGCTTCCAGTGAAGGATGTAGCATGGCAAAAACAGCACAATAAACAACACAAAGGTGCTTTTGCCTTGTGTTAAAACAGCCACAGCTAAGTGCTGAGTGGTGGGAGTGGGTGAGTTTGGCCACCTCTGGAGGATTCTCCAAGGAGACCAGCTCCAATCCAACCACATCCTGATGACTCTTTTCCTTGCTCGTGTTCACGGCCGCTTCATAGCTGCTTCTTCACCAAGTGCTTCCCAGCCCCGAGCTCAAAGGCCGTCACGCTCTTGCTGGACAGCAAGCCGGGTCCGATGAATCCAATGGGAAGCACGCGAGATTCGCTTCCCGATCCCGCTCTCGCTCCACGTTTTGCAGGTAAAACTCAGGTGTCAGCAATGGCTAAGCCGATAATAAACATATATGCAAGACTCCTTTTTTTCTGTGTTCCTCATGCCCCAAGCATTGCTATGCGGTGTGGCATGGAAAACATCCCTGCCCTATACGTAGAGAGAAAAGAGGCAAAGTAGGAAGCTGCTACTTGCAGCACAGAGCCCCTCTGGCCAAAAATAAATGGGGGAAAAGCTGCATGTGCTCCCCAAAGCATCTGTGGCCAGCTGGTGACCAAGGACTGCTTGGGGCAGGCCTTATTTTAAGGGTGCAAAGTCTCTCAGACAAATGTCCCAGGCTTTCCTCCTGCCCCCCATTCTGAACCCGCGGCGTTGCGGCCATCCGTCTTGCTCCCGGGATAGGGGAAGCAGCGAGGGGAGCGCTCCTGCTGGCAGCCTTGGCGTTGGATAGCCCCGTTGCTCTGCAACCTACAGCTACAGAAACGTGCTTTGCGTTTGGCTGCGGGGAGAGGAGATGATGGAGATGGCTCTAATCCTTTTCTCAGAGGGAGATTGCTGATGAACAGTTAATGATGTTCTTTCACTCGGGCTTTGTTTATAAACGGGCTTAGTTTTGAAACTATCGTAACACTGTGTGATACTGGATATAAGAAGTGGGAAGTGTCTGCCAATGTCTTGTCGAAATCTTTGCAAGTAATACACCAGAAATCTTCTAAACTCACATAATTCCAGTGATGCCATTGGCAGCTCTGCCCTGGTGGTCACCACCCAGCTGGCTTTAATGGACATCAGGGAAGGATCTTGATGAAAAAAACATTTTCTTTACCATTATCAGGAAATTCCTTCAGATAAATTATAAATGCTGGGCCTGAGCATTTTTATAGTATCCTTTTAATAGAAACCAACAGTGATCCTCCGTCAAATAACAATTTACTCTGGGTAGTTAATGCCATTGGAAGTACTTTCTGCCTTTCTCTTTTTTTTCTCTCTCCTAGAAACAAAAAATAAGAAGTAAATCCAAGCCCACATTCTCCATTGATCCCAGAGCAGACACACAAATAGCTGGGATTTTAATGTCGCACTTTACAGCAATGTAATCAAACCAAACTTCTGAAATCAATATTTCTTCATAACTGACCTTTCTAGATTAATGATCTTTTGCTACAGAGCTCCACAGATGATCATTCGCAATAGAAAGATTAACCAGTCAGATCAGTTTAATTAATCTTCCGCCAATCCCCTCTCACCCAATGGACTTTTAGTTTTGCTCCTGAGGTGGCAGCACAACTGCTGAAACACATCGTCAAAACAAAGATCAATGTTCTGTGTAGGAGGGAAATTGTCTTGCTAAGGAATACAGAAAAAATATGTGTACGTAGAGTCCTTATGGGTCTACTACATGGCTCTGTGCTGTCGCTCCCCTCTTCACCACCCAGCCTTGGTAATAGGACATAATCTTCTGTCGATGGCAGGGAAACCAGTCCAGTAGCAGCAATGTGACAAACAGAGCCCTGTGACTGCTTAGCATGAGCATGTGGGCAAAATGGATGAGCTGTGCGAAAGAAATGTTGTGTTTATGTAAGTTTATTTTTAATAACTGGCTCTTCAGGGTGGTGAGCAGCTGGAAACATATTACCAAAATCATTCCGATGTTTAAACAGAGGACTGTGATATGGATAAACAGTAACATCAGACTGAAATTTCGGCCAAGAAGCTGCAGTAACTCTTTAAACCATTTGTCTCTTTCTGTGTATCAGTGAAGATACCAACTGTTGAGGTCGTTCAAGTGCTTTTCAAAAGTACAGGTTCACCCTAATTATGCATTTGTTAAATTACTTTTGCATATCTAGTCTTGGGAAAGAAAATTGAGACCACTGGTTTAGGGACTACTTGAATTTTACTTAGTTTCTCTAGTGTTGCTGCTGGAGGAACAAAAACTGTCGAAGAGCGGACTGTGACCACCCGGCTATTCGAACAAGCTACCGAATTACCCGGTTTACTTCGACACATACAGACCACTGTAATTCTTTACTAATCTTTCAACTCATCCAGTTTCTTAAAGGTAAAGTTCTTGCAGTGCTGTGATGTTAGAGCAAAACATCAAAGCAACAAACAAAAACCCTCTGCAGACAAGGTTAGGATGGAAGAATGTGCTGTGAAGAGCCTCAGGGGATGTCTCTATTGATGGTTTGGGCTGACCTAAGATCACCTCAGCACTGATACCTGTCAGCTGTTTTATACAGTCAACCTCTTAGCTAGAGGAAATTCAGAAGTCCATGAAATTACACCCTGAATTAATCTGGCCTCTTGCCAGAAGAGTAAATAAGTCATAAGGCCCAAACTTTGCTTTAGAGGCTTTTTTGGGTATCTTTCATTCCAGCCCTGGCAAGATTTAATGCTATTATCAAACCAGCCAAAGGGATTAAAACACAAAAACCTTTGACTAGTATCAAAAAAAAAAAAAGACAATAAATTAGTGTCACAACCAGCCAGGCTGTCTCCCTAGGAGGGAAACTGGGGACTTTGAACTGCTGCTTTTGTGTTGTGGCGCTGGTGCTCAGAGGGTCCCTTTTGACTTCACAGCCTCTCATCTCCAAGTGACACGACAAGCAGCTTGTCACCGTCCGTGCCGGAGGCGCCGGTGGAAGCAGCCGCAGCACCTTTGGAAATGCCAATCAGGACACGTCCTTCTTGGTGCCTTGCTTGTCACTTCCCTTTCAAAGCCACCCATCTCCGAGGCAGCGGCGCGCGCGTTTGCGCTGCCAGGCGGCTCCGAACACCCCACACCTGCAGAGGGAGGGGAGGCAGGAGGCCCGGCCCCAGGGACCCTGGGGAAGAAGCTTGGCAGTCACTCCTGCTGTGTTGCATATAGGCTTTTTTTCTGAAAAGGAGATATATTTTGAAGTCCTTAAAAAGACAGCATGGACTATGAATCCCGTAGAAACCCTTGGCTTGGGTGAGGAAGGCACTGTGGTCTCCAGCGTAGCTGCTGGGCTCCTCACCAACATATAGGGCCATGTTGAGTTTTCTGGTATGTGAAGTATGCATGCATCTTGGTTCATCTGCCAAAGCTCAGTTTGGCATGTTTCTTCAGCAACTCTTTAAGGGGAAGGGAAAGAGAAGCATGATGTGCCCACATGCATCAGGAGCCCTGTCTGGACTGCACAGAGCAAGCCTCACTTCTTCACTCTCTGGCTCTTGTGGGAGACTTTTGTCTTAGGCAGGTTAGAGCCATCACAGAATCACAGAATGGTTGAGATTGGAAAGGACCTCTTGAGACCATCTAGTCCCACCCCCTGCTCCAGCAGGGACACCCAGAGCAGGGGCACAGGGCGGCATCCAGGCGGGTTTGAAGATCCCCAGAGGAGCCTCCACAGCCTGTCTGGGCAGCCTGTGCCAGGGCCCTGGCACCCTCACAGGAAAGTTGTTCTTCCTCACATGGAGATGGAACTGCCTGGGTTAAATTTTATCCCATTTTATCAAGAGGGTGAAATTTGGGGGGTTTGGTGGGGGAGAGATTGAAGCATGAGGAGAAGACAGAGGTCCAAACGTGTCATCAGCAGGTCTGCAGTGGTGCTGGTGTGAGCAGGGCAGGAGCAGCACGGGCAGATGCTGCTGCAGTGAGTGTGCACCAGGTCAGTGTGCATGAGGCTTGCCAGAGCTGCAACCGCTTAAAAAATAGCAGATGGAGAAGCTCCATTAGGTGCCCTGTAGACAATATCTCTGAAGAGGCAGCATAATCTGCAGTGTGCAAACACAGGCATAACCCCTCTCCTTTTAGATTATTAAATGGTATAAAATATTGTGGATAAAATGCACTGCTTTGCATGAGGCATGAAGAGTATCGGGCTCTTTCTAGAAGACAAACAGTTTGTAAGCAAGGTCAGTGTTACCACTAGCTAAAGGTGCTGCGTTCTTGGTGTTCACATCCTCTGAGAATTAGTGTTTTCATTTGGGCAGCAGTGCAGTTTCATTTGTGCAGCTGGAGGTCCCAACCGAGGTAGTGGGCCCTGTTGTGCAGGTGATGTGGAATTCCTGTCCCAAGCCAAAACCAGGCCATGGTCCACAGTAACAGTCTTGCAGCGTGGAGGGCTGCAAGCACTGGGCAGAGCTGTGACTTTTCTAAGGTAGACATAGCCCCTGTGTCCATGGCTGATGATTTCTAAAGTATGAGCTTGACTGTGTGAACCAACACACTAAGGCTTGTCCCATAAGAGAGCCTGATAGAGGGTAAAGATACAGCCCCAGGAGGGGTATGAAGTCTGTCACATAGTAGTGCTCTAAGAGGTTTGCAGTGTGAGAAGACCAATGCAGAGGAGGTGAAATAGGCAGGTGTTGTGTAACAGTGTAGAGAAACAGGAGCAGAATCTGGATTTCTTGCACCCATGCCCTATCTGTGACTCTGTGTTCCCCTCTCTAGGACGATATCGCTCTGCAAGTACAAGCAACTAAGTAAAGGTAGTACGGCTTACCAAAATGTTTTACACTGAAATGCCATTCCCTACTATAAACATTCCTTGTGGAAGCCAAACTGAGATCTCTGTTAATTTGGAGCAAAGAGACCATAAGTCAGTTTTCATCATTGGAAATAAATTAGATTTATACCAGTGCAACTGATATCAGGAGTGGCCTGCAATGTGTGATAAACTTGAGAACTTAAACATTTGTTATTATTATTTTTTTCTTAAGTTATTCATTTTACCAGTAATGTGGCTTCTCTGCCCTTTACAAAGTGACTGGAATGAGGTCAGATTTTTGCAAGCTTCTGCCAATGTTTAATAAAAGTAATAATCTAATAGTGTGCTTGTCAACCAAAGCCCATTACCAAGAGGTTCAGATGGAGAGTAAATCATGACCCAGGGGAGAAGGGGCCATTTCATGGCCCCAGCAGCCACAGCTTCCTTGTGCGAGCTGATGAAGCCGGGGGGCAGAGCCTGTGTGGGGTTAACTACGTGCTGATCCTGTGAAGCCGTGCCAACGTGTGTCATCCCTGGAACGTTCGGAGACAGGGTGCCTCCTTCTGCAAAACCCCTGCTGGGACAGATGCACAACTCTGACCTCAGTCATACTGGCAGAAATCCAGAATGACATCAGTGAAGTCAGTGGAATTACCTTGATTTTCAAGGAATGTATGGAGGAGGTTTGGAGAATGGCTAAATTGATCTGTCCGTCAACAAGTCCAGCTGAGGATTCATTCTGCTCCAAGGCAGAGCTTGTGCTGCGAGGAGAGGGAGCAGTGAGACGCAGCTCCCCCGGGAAGGAGGGATGTGTAGCAGGAGGAGAGGGAGCAGCACCTCGCTTAAATGGATTATTGCTTAAATTGCTCATCAAAACTTGCAGCCAGCCTTTGGGAAGAGCTGGTGGCGTTTTCTCTAAGCAACTCTTGGTTGCTTCAAAAACTCCACCAAGCAGCCTTGAATCTGTGTGTGTATGTGTGTGGACAGGCAGCTGGCCCAGGACAAGACACTCCACATAGAAACTGTCTGAACTCAGAAAGAATCCTCCTCTCTCCTCCTCAATCTTACTATGTATAAGACTGCTTAGTCTAGAAAGTCAGGGGACCTATGTCCCTTCCAAAGGGTGTGTTTGGGCTGTGTTTAGCACTTCGAACTCTGCCTCTGGATGTTGATCTTCTCCTTGCAAGCATCTTGGCTCTTCTAGAACGTGGTAAGGATCAGCCTTGCTAGATGCTGATGCTAATGGTAGGAAAACGTAAGGTTTCTTCTTGCTTCTGAGTGTTCTTCTGGTCACCAAGGGGAGGTCTGAGTCACCCTGTGCGGGACCGTGCGGTTTCTGGGGTGCTGTTGGCC
This sequence comes from Tinamus guttatus, assembly GCF_000705375.1. The sequence continues at coordinate 9,294 of NW_010582919.1, forward strand.
AGGTGTGTGTTGCAGTGACCTGGAGAGGGTCAAGAGCCTGAGCAGGATGAGCAGGTGAGTGTAAAAGATGTTTGCAGGGCGCCCACACGTGCTGCTCTGCAGGCAGCTCACGTCACCCCCGCATGCAGAAACACTGATGTTTGTGCATAAACATTAAACAAGTGGCCATTCATGTCGGTTGTGTTTCGGTTCTGCTTTGACTTTAAGCAAATGAGGCTGAAGATGGAGGGAGGGCTGAGAGTGGCTGCTCGGTGTTTGCTGCCGCTGGGTAATAACAACCCTTTCCTGGCTGCAAATCCCTGCAGCAGGCAGAGAACAGGCAGCCCGCACAGCTCGTCTGATGGACGCGGTCAGGATGACACACGCTGTTCCCAAAATAAACAGCCGGTTCCGCTGGAGCACCCACAACGCTCGTGTCGGTGCATAGTGCATTCACTGCCAGTGCAGGAACATGGCAAAAAACAGTAAATATGAAGGAAAACACTAGAAACAATCCAGGTCAGCAAGCCCTGGGCGGCATGCAGAGCTCTTAGGGTGATGCTTTGCATTTATATAGCATCTTTTTGAAGTGCCTGCTTAAGCTGCTTGACTCACTGCCATTCTCCTAAGTCATAATTGCTGCTTTCTAATAGTGTTTCACTATAAAAGAAATGAGAGACCATCAAAATATAGGTATACACTCAGTTCTTTTTTTCTTTCAGCTATTTAGTCAAAGAACAGCTCCTGTAGTTAAAGGGATTCATGAGGCTTTAAAGCAATGCTGCTTTACTACAGAAATTCTTGTTATTAATACATGAATTCCTTGCTAGATAAAAAGCTTGCATATGGGATCTAAGTAAGAAATCCTCAAATTTATCTTGATTAAAAAATTCATGATTTCTAAAGCAGACTTACTAATTTGGAGGTACTTTTGATTTTTGGATCATTGGGGATTAGTTTAACTATGTTTTATAATAAATTCATTTTCAGTACCTCAAATAACTGCACAGCTTCGTTCCCTTCCCACCCTTGCTTCAAGTAAGTTCCCATTTTCCAACTGGCTGGACATGATTTGCGAAGGAAGGCGGAATGATGGACATAGGCCCTGAACTAACCTTAGCAGAGAGGAAAATATAATTTACTTGCATTTAGCAGCAGCTGTTTAGATGGTGGGTATTAAAGTGATTGGCAAATATGGTAGCAATTTATCCCAAGTAGTAACTGCAAGCTGCTATTTTAGGTTCATAAAAATGTAGTTACAAAATACCGTAACCTACAGAATGCCACTGTTTTATGGCCTCACAAAAATAGCACTGCAGCGTTTGCGGGCGCGCGGCCGGGCCGGCGCTGCGGGGGGACGGGGTGCTGCCAGGGCCCCGCGGAACATCCTGTGCTCGGGCGTCCCGCGCGCTCCGGAGGGCGTTTGGAGTTGGGTACCGCGTTCAAATGAGGTGGTTGCCTTCCCCAGGACCTACGGAGACCTAAATTGGGACCAGCGACAGCTCTGGGCGTACGACCTAAAGGATGAATCTGGGCAAATTGCTGCCAAAGAACATTTTCCTCATCTCTCTGAAGGCCAGAAGTTAAAAATAAGCCAAGGATAGTGTAGCCCTTAGGGGACGGGCAGTGTCAGCAGCAACAAGAGTCATGTTTGAAGAACTTGGGGCCCTCCTTAAAGCTAACAAATACTTGTGCTTGAGCCTGACCGAGCATTTCAAACACCTCCTCTCAGCACTCCCAGCAGGCAGCGCTTCCTCCCAAGGAAAAACACAGCTTGTACGGAGAGAAAGGGAAACTTTGTTGGAAGGAGGGGGAATGCGGCGTCAGCCTGGAATGCCACCAGCAATAGCGGCCTGCGAGCATGGGTGATAAGTGAAACAAGGCTGCCCTATCCCTGGTGATATCCCATGCGCTTGGTGTGTCCTCCCTGAGACTGCCCAGTACTCATGGGCATTTTCTTCCCACCCCATATTCCCAATTTAATGCCCATCTTTAGTCTAGCTACAAAGCAAGACTAGTCACTGCATTTAAAACCCCTTTCTAGGTGGACTGACTTAGCTGTGGGAATCCTTTGGATATTCTGGAAACCTGTGCCTTAACTAGCATTGATTGGGGTTGGTATCTGGGCTGCGTTGGTAGGAAGCTTGAGATATCTTGCAGTTTTGCAGCAAATTGCAGTTGTAATAAGTTGTTTCACTGGGCATAATTGGAAGCAATGCAGATTAGAAGCGTTGTGTTTAGGCACTAGTCTTTGCAGCTAGGCCTCCCTAAGCCACATTCCCCACAGTCTCGGCTTCCCTGCTGACTCATGGGGATGCAAAACTTGGTCCAGAGAGAGTGAAACCACGATAAATGGAAAACATTTGGATTCAGTTGTGCTGAGATCCCATGGAGTTCTGTCCAGACCTCAAAGCTGCTCCTGCCTTTGGGCAAACTGGTATTTTTTCCAGCATGGTCCTAGCATCAGTTACACGCACCCCAATGAGGCAGGAGAACATGCCCTCTAGGAAAGGGTATTAACTATATATAGCATATAAAATATAGTTATAGCTATAGGAAAGGTAAAGGGTTTTCACCTAACTGGCATTGCTTCAGACAGTGCTGAAATTGGGACTTCGAGGATGACTCCAGTTTCAGGGACTGCAAACAAGAAGATAGAGCACTAAACATGTGCTTCAAGCAAAATGCTGCTTGCCTTTTTGGCCTCTAGTCTAGCTAACAAAAGCACAAATCATCTCCCATTTATGTGAGAAGCTTCCCCTACTGGACCACCCTAAAATATAGGGGTTAATGAGAGTATTAATTTCATTGTCATTTGCAGAGATGTATTTTCCCTGCATATTTTATAATCACAGATTGTATTAAAAAAATCTAAGAAATGAAAACAGTCTCGGTTTATCAAAACAGCCAAGAATGGATCAGGTAGAGCAGTAACTCCTCCAACACAGAGCAGGACGGCCTCCTTCACAGCTGGCTTGTGATCATTTATCCTCTGAAAGCTCTCCCACAGGCATCCGAATAAATTGTACAATGTGCTTGGTTTCTAGACATCCTGATAATGAAAATCTAATTACTGGGAAAGTGTAGTTTATTGGGTCAGGTGGTTTGACAAACCTTTGCTCTTACACCCAGGCTGAAATCCGACACAGGCACAAGTTGGATTTTGATTGGAGAAAGATTTAATAGCCTTTTATGTTTCCTCGTTTCTCTGCATGTTGTAGCTTCAGACAAAATCAGAAGCAGAAGTGAAGATGAGATTAGATGAGATTCTTTTTCTGCAGCTTCTCCCTCTGGAGCAAGAAAATATATGGCCAGATATGCTGCAATAAGGCTGTTGCTTATGAGATTGCCAGTTCATTTCTGCAAAGTATCTGAACAGCAGCTGCAAATTACAGCTGTGGAGCCAGCTTTAAAATACTCCAAAATTCAAGTGTATGGAACCAGAGTTTTGGGTCCAGTCCATCTCCTGGTCTTGTGCCTTATGTTCTTCAAGGTTTTGATCTAAGGATGAGTATTCCCAAAGCTATCAAGGACCAAAGATATGACACTCGCTTTTTAATGAGTGATGGGGCTCAAATTAACATTCATAGCATGGAAACGAGAGGCTCTTGAAAGGATGCCTCGTTATTTTGATGTCAAACTCTTTGCAGGGAAATCAGAGATCAGAGCAGATTTGGGGGGAGTGGACGTGAATTTGGGGCTGGCGAGTAATACTCTGTCCTTCACTGCGCGGGGCTGCGCGTGGCGAGGTGATGAGCTGCAAGCGCACGGGGATGTGATCCGGGCTTTGATTACTTTGTTAATGAGCTTATGATAGGAGACGCTATGTCTATCCCACATGTCAACCCCGCTATGTGTCATTTATCCCCAGGGATTTAAATCAGGCGCATGTTAACGTTATTTTGGACCTTGGAAAGCAGCTATGGGAACAGTTAATTGCAGCTGATTTTCACTTTGAAATTTTGAACTCATTCAAAGCTCTGAGCTGCTTCTTACTTGACGAGCTGCCAAAAGAGGCATAGCACGATCCCTCGCATGAACCTCCATCTGCATCCATGGTTCAAGTTCTGCTGGACCTGAACACAGCATCCCATATCTACTGTGCCCAAAGAAAAGGCTTGATACGTTATGCCCTGCTCCTGCAGACGTCAAGCACATCTATACAATTTTACTATGTAAATATTTTACATCTCTCTCAGTGAGACTATTAACACAAGCATCCTGTAGATGTGATAGCATTCAAGGGACTGGGACCTTAAATTGTATCTCTAAAATACCTTATTTCTCCTGAGATTTCACAAACTAAAGGATCAACTTTGCAAATGCTGCAAGCTACATGTAGATAGAGGCAGAAAACCTCATGTTCACAAAGGGATGTAATTTATGCAGACAAAAGCAATTTAAACTAAAATTGATCCAGCAGTTCAAAAAGTGATTGGGTCAGTAGTTTGGCAAATAAGAAGGATGAGTTCACTCCGTGGGCATTTACAGTGGATAATAAATTAGATATGGTTGAAATAGTCTGACCAGCCTTTTTTTCTTCTTCTTTTCTTTTTAATCACAACCAAAGCGCTATGCAAAAACTCTTTTTTTCAGAGTTTCATCAGGATGACACTCAGGTTCAAATGACATAAAGAGAAAACCTGTGTAGCTGGATAAGAAAAGCTGCTGTACTATGAGTTTATGGATACAATTCTGGCTGAGGTTCAAAAACTTTGGGAAACTGCAAATATTTTTTACATATACTCTACCAAGCGTGTAGCGCTCGTAAACAACAGACATAATTAGAACCATTTCAAGGCTTTGGAATTGCTTTGCTTCTGAAGGAAAAAGAAACGAAGCCTTTCCTATGCTCTGGTGCAACAGTCGGAATGCAGCCTAGGTAGCATAAGAGGAGTCAGATTTGAGGGTTTTCGCATCCCAAAAGAGGATTATGTGATAGATATAGCCAACTGGATCCAAAACCTGCTGACCCTACTGAACCTTTCAGTTTCATTCTGCACCCAAATGGAAACAGTTTGCAAAACCTCAGATTATTTCAGAGAATGGAATTGTAGGTTTCCGATCAGCTGCACCTGCTTTTATTGTCCGCAGTATTAAGACAAGCAGTAGCTTGTGAAAATTCCAAAAAAATGTGAAATGATTGGATATGTTCCTCACATTTTACTCTGGCATTCATACTAGAAATGGCTTAAATACCTATTACTTGTGATTGAGGATTCCTGGGGTGTAAGTGATGAATTTTAATACAAAATATAAAGCTAGGATTTCACAAGTAATGAATTTGCATTAGTATGAACTCTTCCTGTTGGCTTGCAAACAGCCTCTGAGGAGAAGAAGTAGGTTAGGTCTTTTCATGAAATGGGCACTGTTTTTTTGAAGATATTTGAAGGAAAAGGAAATGAAAAAAATGAAAAGAAAAAAAAACCCTTCTCATATTGCTCAACATTTTTTCATAGAATATTTTTGGATTCCTAGTGAAAAATTAAAAAATTGACACGTTTCCAGCATTTTGAATCATTTGAGCTAGACTCACCTCTTGTTCTGTGTTTGTATTTTTTATTTCTATTTTTAGATGTTGCCAACTGTAAAAGTTTAACTTTAGATTTTTTTTTAAGGAGGCCTCTAAAAATTGGCTAAATCCATTTTCACAAAAGGCATTTTTCTTTTCACTTTTAGTTACAAAATTTCAAGAAATGAAATCAGAAATCAGAATGATCTCCATTTGAATCATATTTTTCTTTTGTATCCCTTTGATAGCAGGTATTTCAGAGTTTTATTTCAGAGTTCAGAGAATTGAGGGGGAAAAATCTTTTTTTCTTGCAAAATAACTCCGGTTTTCCAAGGTTTACTACTCTGCAGCCTGTAGGTGGGTATTAAGTAATTCCACTTCCTCCCCTTCGCAGAGCTGCAGCCCTGGAATTCTGCCTGCTTTTCCTCCTAAGTGGTACAGTGAAGATATATGGCCCTCTTAACCCTTTTACCTGCAGCTACCCTCAAACCTGTAGACTTCGAAGCCAATGAGGAATGTGATAAGTTAGGCTGGGAAGATAATTGAAGACTTTTAAAGATGTAGCTCACAGCCACCGGCTTAAAGGCATTTGGGCCATGTTGTCCGTCCACCTCATTAACTGTCGACAGAAATACTGTGCTGGGACGTGCTCTCTGCTGACCAGCCTAGCCTGAGTCATCAGAGCTGCATCCCCTGATCAGAGGCAGCATGATGTAGGCACCCAGCGTGTCTCATAAGCTTCGATGAAGGAGGAAAGGATTTGAGGGCATTTCTGTCGCCTTCTTGACTCCCTGCATGCGCTTCAGTGACAGGTGGTGGTGTCACGACGCCAGCCTCCGTTGCCCGGCTGTTGGGCATTTCTTTGCTGTCCTCTTTTGCTTTGTGATCGCTGGCAGGACTCGGCTGTTGGAAGGTTGGAGGAGCAGTAAGAGGGCAGTAGGGGCAGGAGCTGAAAAAGCCGGTGAGCTACATGGTGCTGCAGTCCTTGGCAAATGCCCATGCAAGGAGGGGAAGAAGGGAGGAAGGAAGGGAAAAAATAGTGTTTTACAATTTCCATTTTGAAAGAGGACAAGGAGAATGAGCAAAAGTCTGCTCAGTTTTTAGACCACACAGACATTGTCTGTAATAATTTCAGCAAAACTACATTGCTGTAGGATCCTGAATCTCTGAAAAATGACTTTAAGTGCTTTTTGGGCACTGGACAGCTAAGAGGGGTTTAAATTACTCACTATCTTCTGAAAACTGCCCTTAGTGGTAGTTAAAGCCGTTTTACTCTATCAGAAACAAGGGTTGGGCCAGAAACCGTATATCAGCTAGGAAATGCTCTGTTCTGTTGCTTCCTTGGGTGATGGACTACAGCCAGGGTTCAGGAGGGGAAGCAGCACAGGATCCCTTTCTCCTAGACTCTGGCAAGGTAAAGGCAAAGGAAAATAACACACTTCACCCTAAAGAGTTGTGCCGTGATGCCTGCGGAGATTCGCAGGGGTGGGAGCCACGAGCTTGTATTAGCTCTCAGCTTGAAGTCTTTGAAATCTTCTGTAGTGTGTGAACCTAATTGCTTGCACTGGCAGCTTGGCATGTCAGTGGCAGACGCTGCTTCCGTGTATCTACTCTCACAGACTACAGAAGACTGTCTGTTAAATGAAGAGACAAGAGCCCCGAAGTCAAGAGATCCTCACTTGGCCTTACAGTTTCCTATGGGAACATCTAAGCAAGCTATGTTCAGCCTACCTGGTTTGATTCCCTGTGTCACCACTCAACTTTTGAATTAAAAGCAAAGGAGAACAACAGTCTGCGTATTGCTGTAGTGCAGCAATAAGCAGACAATGCAAGTAGCTCTAATCTGATGTCTTAAGTAAATATAACTTTACAAGTGTTTGCCATTCAAAGGGATAGTCAGGACAGTTTGTGATGGAGAACTGGTGGCAACAGCGGATCTCTTTGCTCTTCCAGGAAGGTCTTTTTCTGTGCAGCGTTTGCCCAGCAGCTACGGGCAGAGCCTGGTCCAGCACGAGGCTCCCTTTACTGCCAGGGTGCCTGGGATGGAGGCATCAGTGCTGGCCTGCTAGTCCTCCTCTCTATAAAACTCTATCCCCACCTCAAGGGAAAATCATTGAAAAAAGAAAATCATGGGCTCCTAATTTTGGATATCCTAAAGCTGAAACCTCAGTGGATCCATTCAGATGCATCTTGTAGCTTACATGCACTATCAAGGCAAAGTGATCTGTACCTCTGGAAAGGTCTCTTCCCCACTCCTCCAACACTGCTTTGACTTTTGATTTAGCTAGACCAGTATTCAAATGACCTTGATATTATTTCTAGAAGTCAGAGTCCAGCTCTTGATAAAACTGCACAGTTCAAGAAATGCAAATGTTTAAACACGAAAGACTATAAAACCAAATACTGCTGAAAGCTTGCAAGCCTCAAAAAACATTTGATTTGGAAACAGTCTTGACAAAGATATAGTTGAACTGGTTCTTGCCTGGACATCAAAACATTCCTGTGGCACGGATTTCATGTGGAAACCAATGAATGCTGTACCTGAGGGCCCTGGGCAATCCTGGCGCTAGTGGTATGCACAGATGCTTATATCCAAGAACTGTTACCTATCATCTCTTTAACCAGCTATTTTTTTTAAAAGGAAGATTTGCTGATTAATGCAGATTAAAGTCAAGTACACCTATCTGAGCAGATGTGCTGGATTTGGGGCAAATGTCCCTGCTCAGAATGAAATAAAAGATTTCAGTAAAGTTCAAATGTTTCCCTAAGAAATGAAATGCCACTATTCTTCATTTCACAAAGGTTCTTAATCAATAAGTATACTGCAGTTCTTTTTTTATTAAAAATATTGCAAGTTGCACAAAATGACCCCAAGTGAGCTTTCTTTCAGATTTCATCCATTGAAAGAGATAGTCTTCTCTTGAGGCCCTCTTTTGTATCACAGGATGGGATAAAATGACTCATCTTACAGGTAAGCATTTGTAATTCCCATCAACAAAGTCTGAAAGTCCTTGCCTCTGAGTATCCCTTTCCTTCAGTATCAGATTTCTTCCTGCACATAAGGAAGTTGCCAGCCTCCAAACTGCACTGTTTATCTGGGGAACAGCCTCAGCTCTCCAGGGCTGTTGTCCAGGCAGAGGCGTTTTGGTGGGCGCTGCAGTGAACCTGGGCCCTTCCTATCCGGTGATGCCAGTTCAGTGGCTCTGCAGAGTTTGGGAATGCCTTCAAGTTAGTATTGCTCACGAGTGCTAACCAAGGGAAAACAGAAGGATGTGGCAGACTGTAAGGACAGATAGACTATTTTAATAATCTGTTTTGACATTCTGAATAAAATGTCTCAGGGTCTTTTACCTAGGGGTACCTTCTTCTTGTGGAACAACTTACTGAACTGAGTTTGTGTTTTTTTAGCATCATCTTGGTCAAAATGTGCTGCAGCATTTCCCTGAGCCTCTTGATGACCCTTTCTAATGTTTAATTAACTTGAAAAAATATTGCATTTTATTTCCTCTTTGAAGTTTTCTGACTGCTGCTTCCTGGATCTTTGAGTGCGGTGATTTGTCATCTTATGAGTTTGTTAGTGTCTAACAATATCTCTTGGCATAAGTAATGAGACTGTTATTAAGACGAACAAACATAGGGAATTGTATTCTGTATTTCTTGCTCAGTATTGAACCAGGATGCTTGAGCCTTTGGATTGACGACTCTCAAGGTACAGACTCATCACATGTTTGATGCACTTTGTCCATGTGCTCTCCTAGAGCAGTGGTGGTTCTGCCATGGGGAAGCTGAGGTCCACCTCTGGTCAGGGAAGGAGAAAAGTATAATCAAGGAAAAAATAAATTTACCTTCCTCCCAAAGCTTTTCACAGCTGTCCATCCAGTGAATCCCGAATGACGTTGGAGAGATCCCCAAAGCTCATTGCTCCAGTTAGCCCATGACCCAAGCCTGTGCTGCACGAGGGGCTTCAGCACAGCTCCCTCCTTTATATACTTCTGTAAAAGACATGTTGATCATGAAGGCCAAGGTGGACAGCGCTGCTCTGTCTCTATCAGAGCCCGACCTCAGTCTCCAAACGCTGCCCGATGCCCATGGCCAGCAGCAGCTCCTGGCCAGCGCCGTGTGTTCTGTGGCTACCTGGGCAGAAATCCCCACTCGCTCCGTGCAACGATGCTGCCCTCAGGAAAGGCGCATCTGGAATTTTGTTACGTACTAAATCAAGGCCGTGGCAGGTGTGCAAAGCTGAGGTTTCAGAGCCATTAAGCCTGCTAATATATGTGGCAGTTGTTTATTCAAAAGAACAACTGCTAAAGCTGGGTTTGGAATGATTTGCTTTGTTTTGTTTTTCAAATCCCCTTCTGTGAATTCACATGATGTTTGTGCAGCTAGGAGGGAATATTCCAGCATCTGAGAACTTCTCCAGCAGTTACTCTGAAGGTACCTGCTTTTCTGCCCGTATCTTAGCGGAATTTACTGTTCCCCCTTCCTGTGCTCTCCCTTTAGGAGCCACTGAGGGTGCCACAAACCAGCCACATTTCTGCTTTCCAGAGAGCAGAGACAAACCCTGTGTTTGTGTCATCCACATCAGAAAAAAAACATGAGAAACTCTTGGGCTCACCCACAGATTTGGCCATTTGTCCTTAGGGACCTGGGGAGTGAAAGTCCCTGTGAAGTCAAGGAGAGTGTCTTGAAACCTCAAGGCAAGGCAGCAATATTTTTTGTGTCCTAATTTTAGGTGTCTCCCCATCACTCCAATTTGCCCTTCCTTAGTTTTAGCAGCAGGTCTTTTAAGGTTGCTTTGCTGCCTCTGTTCCCTCTGCTTCCGTTAACATATAAAATCCATAGTGGATGAACTACTGTCAGGGTGAGCCTGGAGGCTGAAGACCAAGAAGGAGGCTGTTGTATTTCTGCGAGTGGTAGCAAGGATTTTTTCACCATATCTAGATGACATCCTTGGAGCAGCCAAATGTTCCATTTGTCTCAGTAGGTCTGTGCTGGAAATCACCGGTGAGCACCCCTCGCTAGCGATGCGCAGAACGGGAGGTGGAAAATGGAGCTCCAGCTTGAGCTGGGTAGAAACATGCTTTTGTAGTAATTTACACTGTAGTGGTGGGTTCCCCTTTGAGATCTCTATTTATCCTAGAGGTATTTGTTAATTGAAGAGGAAAAGATCATTTTCCATATTTTAAATTGAAGCCATAAAAGTGAATGGAAGCCCAAATCCACATGAGCCAGTTCCAGTACAGGAATACCCTATCCTAATCTTTATATTAGTAAAAGTTATTCCTGAGTCTAGGCAGAAGCATGCAATTATTTTTGGAAGGAAAAGCTACTGAAGAGCTGGTGCCAGTGCTGGCATCATTTCAAATGCAGAAAGGAAACAATCAAATTTCTGGTTGTGTTTTCAGATGTACCACATGTGTCTTAGAAAACATGATCCAGCCCATGTAAATTGTGAACCACTGAACAAAAGTTCTATTTGTAAATGTGAATATTGGCAGACAGCTTTTGAAACTCTCTGATTTGAAAATAATTCTGTGTTGCTTTGAGCAAGCACAGAAACAGGAGGACTGGGCCAGCTTCTCTGGACCTTCCAAGTTTCTCGCCAAACCCTCTCTGCCTGTATAACATAAATAAGGAGTAAAACCGGAGTAAGGACCCCACAAGCTGGCATGATACACAAATGAAACCAAGCAAAATTTCCAGAGAAATTTATTCCAAACAGTGTACTTTCCATCAGTCAGACTGACTGTGTGCTGTAATTATGCCTGCAGCCAGCTTCTCAAATGCTTTTATTCATTATTAATTTCCTAATGTTTAATTTATTAATGTTTCATGATGATTCACCCCTTTTGAGATCAGAAAGAAGTGAGACCCCCATAACTGAGCTGAAGCTGAGTGATTTATTATACAGATTTGGAAAGCCCCATAAGCGATTAGGCCCCTTTATGTGCATGTAAACATCCAGAGTCATGAAAAGAGAAGTAAAAAGTTTTAAGGCTTCAAGCCAGAATACCGAGTCCTGAGACAGCAGGGACATCTGAGGAAGCTGTTTTCTTTATTAAGTGATCTGAGTCCACTAAAGTAGCAGAGTGCATTAAACGAAATTTCGTCAAATACAACTATTTGGTGAAGCTCATCTGTTCTATGGAAGCAAAATGGGTAGGTTTCAACAGCATCCTCAGCAGGAACATTTTGGAAAGATGGTCTTCAGGATTGCCCCGGGCAGTGCGCAGCTGTGGGCCGTGCCCGACCCCGCTCTGTAGCTGTGCTGTGCCGGGCTGCACCGTGCCGGGCTGCACCGCGCCGTGCCGTGCCGAGCCGTGCCACGACTCACATGGGACCTGGGTGCTCAACCTGCACCGGGTGCTGAGAGCCCCGTGCACGTCCTCTGCAAACCGAAAACTCCGTGTTGGGTTTGAACGGGGGTGTTTTACCACCTCTCTGCCTTTGCAGCTGATTTTGCTCCAAAGGGCAACAAAACCTAATTTCTATTCTTCAAAAAGTTGTCACTCTCTGGGCAGTGGTAGTCGCTAAAAGGGAGATGAATAGGGGCAAGCCAGCAGGAAAAAGGAAAAAAGGCTCGCCCAGGAGCCCAGAAAGCACCATGTTTCATCTGACAGAGCGTGCTTTTAGCCAGTGAGGAATTAGTCTGTGGAGCTCTGTGCCCCAGTGTATCAAAAATGAGGAATGTCCATTCGAATCCAGAAAAAAAGGCCCATTTATATTGTATATGTGCACTTCAGGGAACACCTACCTTGTCATCATCACTGTTACTTCTTGTTTCTTTCTTTCCTTACTATTGGCAGTATAATTTCAATGCCCCTGAGTTTGGGACTTCATTCTGCAAGCGGCAGTGTGTATGTATGTGCGTGTGTGTATGTATATGTATATTTATGTGTGTGTGGATATATACACGTATATAGTGAAGGGATGACTCTGTTTCTAGACGAAATGAATTAACTATAACATAGTCCCTTGTGCTGTGTAATGTCAATCAACTACCTGGGGATGGGATGAATTTCAGCTGTGAGCAGGTTCTCTCTAAATTGGTCCCTGCAGCCAGCGGTGTCTCCAGTGACGCTGCTGGATTGAGCTGGAAATGGGCAGTGCAGCAGGGGATTTGTCCTTACAGCCCTGCTGCTGTTGTTGGTCTGTTTTAGAGTTTATCAAGGACAAATTGGAGAGCTGCTTAGTTTAGTAATTAAAAACAAATCTTGAAATATCTTAAGATAGCTTGATGGGGCTTTTGTTTATCAGTGTGCTAAAATAAATCACTGGATAAGTTGTCTACTGGGAGTTTATTGCCTTTCCTCTGGAGTGTATAGCTCTGGTGAAAGACAAGGTGAACCCACAATCTCATTTAGCCCAGTAAAGACCCTAATTCTATATAACAAAGCACATATTCATTTTGTATTATAGCAATTCTCTTTATTGTCAGACTTTGATTTTGCCAGGATAAATATTTCTGTTGTGGAGAAACTGCCAAGACCTGAAGGCACGTGAACTTTTTATGTTTTTGTGTGTGCAAGGCACCATAAAGCACGTCTGTATAATATACACAGGGTAATATTTAGTTATCATGGTGAAAGTGGAAACGATAGCGTGAATGAGCCAGCTGCAAAGCTGCTTCTCACCCCTTTTCAGTGCAAACCTTTATCTCAGGTGGGTGAGAGTTTAGCTAGAGTTATCCAGCCTCACAAGGCACAGAGAAACCATCGCCACCACCAGGAACGTCCCACTAATCACGTCAAGATAAAACTGAGTGGAATAACTGAGCTTTTCATCCAACATGAAAAGAACAGGAGCTAAATTGGAGACAAAAGCAAAAGTTTAACAAGTTACGTTGATCAAAGAGTTTTCAAAGGAACATTCAATTATATCTGCAGCACCTAAATGGAAGGGCTGTTCTTTTTATTTATTTATTTAGCGATAAAAAGGGTTATTAGGTCTTGTTATCTCTCTTCTCTTTAATGCGTTCTGCTGAAACCCTCAGCAGAAAGCGTGCTTTGTGAGCAGCAAAGTGACAAGTGAAAAAAAAAGATTAAAATTAGTTAAAGGATAAAAAGGGAGCGTATATTTTACAGTCAAAATCTCCATGTGTAATCACTGATGCATTCAAATGAAGAGAACGGATCTTGACGACGATGCAACTTTGCCTTGCTCCTCCAAGCGCCTGGCTGTGATCTTCCTGCAGATGACTGAAAAGGTTTCAGAGTTCTGAATCTGGAAACAAACCATGCAAATGGAGCTTACTGCTTTGGGATTCATCACATGCATGGGGTGAAAAACGAGAAGGCTGTGCATGCTGGAACAAAATTGGAAGGGGGAAACTGGGAATTGTAGACTTGGGAAGCCGAGATTTTGCTCATAAGGAAGATGCTGTATCCAGATGCCCGGCTACAGTCTAAGGTTACTGAGCATTTGTGGTGAGAAGGCTCTCAAGTTTTATAGCCCTTGGTCCTAGTCCTTTTCCTGCCTCCAAGCATATCTTTTTTCCTTAGTCTCATCTTATTAATCACATTTTTTACTCTTACAGTCTGATGCAAAGCCCAGTGAAATCAATGGAAAAATTTCAGTTCACTTTGTAGAACCCTGGTTTAGGGCCCTGTTAGCTTGTATTATTTGAGTAAAATGTTGTTTATGCTTGCCCATTTTGCTAGCATAAAATACGAAAAAAAAAAAAGAAAAGAAAAGTGTGCTTCCTTAAACTGAGCTATGAGTTTAAAATTTATGAAATTTGTCACCTTGCTTACAAGGCTGTAAAAAAGAAAAAAACGAAATCTATTTTTTCGAAACAGCTATTTCAGGTTTGCAGAGCCCATACCCCATCTCCTCGTGGAGCTGTGCAGAGCCAGGGCAGCGGGGTGTAGCAGGAGCATACGCAGCACCCGCAGCATTTTCATAGCTGTTTTCTGTGAGTCCCAGGGTTTTATTTCCTGGATGCTGGAATCCAGCACTGCAAATAGCACCATTTGGTGCAGCTCCTCTACAGAAATGCTCCGAGAAATGGTCCGAGATGCAAACGGAGTGTGTGACATGTTAACAGCCGTATATGATATAAAATCTAAAATGAAATGTCCTACAGGGCATAAATCCCCACTGAGTCCCATTTATGGTGCTAAACAGTATAGCAGAGGCTTCTCATAAGTGAGGACCAAGACTCTTAAGTGTAAGTAGAAAGTCAAATGCCCTTTGGCCAGTTTTTAATTAAGTGTTTGTCCTCTGCCTCCAGATCTTTGCTCCCCATTTCTATTGCGTGATTCAGAGGGCAGCACCCGCGTGTCTCTCTGGCTACCTTCGGGAGAGGATACCACGAGGATGGACGACCGTCTCTCCTGCCCAAACACACGCTTTTTGGCCCTTATAGCTGGGCCCATGCTCTGGAAGTTCAGGGTCAGGTTGTGGCACGCCATCTTCCTCCTCCCTCCCGTGCAGCGTCGTCGTGCGCCGAGGTGCTGGTCCGCAGCCCGAGCAGCGCTGCAGGAGCAGGAGAGCCTTCCCGTGCGCCCCGATCGCGCGGGCGAGCAGCGACGGGGCGGTCGTGGCCAGCACGAGCTGCGGGGGGACGGTGCGGCGGAACAGGGAATATGGGCTATGGAACGGGGAAACGGGGAAACAGGGAAAAAGCGCTACTCTCTGCAGCGATAGCTACACCTGATTTACTGAAAGGAGGAGGAAAAAACACCAAGACATTAAACTTCTTATAATCCCGATAGAGCAAAATTGGAAAAAAAAAATAATAATTGTCAGCAAAAGAGTTTAACTTCCAAAACGGTGTGTGTGTTTGAACGTGATAGGGAAAGCAGCGTTTGGCAGAGTGTTCACGGGTTCAGAAGACAAATGAATCCTTTGAAACAACGCAGCTTTTAACACCCCCACGTGAAGGGAGCTCTCGGAGGCAGGATGAGCTGCAGGAAGACTCCGCTGCTTTACACACAGATAGACCTATGGCTGCAGGTACAGCTGCACTTCTGCACGCGGGTTCACAGGGTGAGCTGCAAGGTGGGAGCCAGTTTTAAACTATATTTTCCCATGACATTCCCATTTCCATTCCCATTCCTTCTCTGCTAAGGAATACATAGGAGACATCGAGTTCGGTATCACTGCGACTTCCACGGTGGCACAAGGGACACCGGTGGCCAAGTGCGGATGCCGTCTGGGTCTCTGCTCGGGCAGACACGACACTTTCGAAGACTCCGCTCGCCCTCTCCCATCAGCAGCTGGTGGAAAATCACTGCAGATCCTTTGGCGATTTGGTAAATATTCTCATAAAAACTGCAGCGAGCTGCGTATTGAGAGCGGATCTCTCTTTCCTCTGCTAATAATGCTCTGGGAGAGGAATATGATTTTCTGTCATGGAAACCGGGGTTCTGGTTTTCATTCTTTTGAGCTCGGATGGCTCTGCTTTTCCAATCTATGGTTTCCTGTGAGATGCCTTCTCCCCTCCGAAGCACTTGCCTGAAAGGAGACCTTTGAGTCGCAGTGGCATTACACCCCATTTCACACTAAAAATGAAATACGCGAATGCTGTCTTTCCAGATGGGAAAGTAACATCCCATATTGTATTAAGCTGGAAAGATACGGAAATCGGAGACTTTGCTGCCTAGTTTCACTTGCCTCCTGGAGAGTGTGTGGATACTTAATGCATCTTTCTATGCACCTCTTGAATTCCTTTGCTATCTCAACATCTGCACTGGATTATCCTGTGCAGAACGACAGCAAATAATGCTAAAATGTTACCATCCCAAACTGAACTTGTGCTACCTGCTGCTTTGTTGCCAGGTAAGGCAGGAAGATGAGCATGGGATCCCGGGGTGTCCCCAGAGTGCATTCACCTCCCTGTGGCTCCTAGCTGTTTTGGGTTTAAAGAGGTGGCACACAGACAGGAGGCAAATTCAGAGGTTTGTGCTTGGTTTGGTGGTTCCCATGCTGATTCCAAGGTCATGGCAAGCCAATGGTTGCATTAGAGGGAAACCACATTGGCAAAATACTATTTAAAAAGTTGGTGAAGAGAATGTTCATCCATGAAAAATCTGGATTGTTGACAATAGTCTGTTGTTCTAAAACGTTTGGGACCATGGATCTCATTTTCACCATTGCCAGCTGTGCCATTGATCCAAACCATTACTCACAGCAGGTTACTTCTTGTTTCTGTGTCTCTCTTGCCTATTCTATGGTTTGTTTAGAGATGGATTTTAAGACATCTAAGTTGAGTGCTTACTCTTTTATCATGATCCATATGGATAGTGGACAGCAGTGAAAATACAGGAGCCTAAATATTTTGTTAGCTTTGAGGCAGTGTTTAAGTTCTGGGCTTTTCGTGGAATCATATACTGGGTTTACGTGTTTACACAACCTATAGCACAGTGGGACCCAGAGCTTGGCAGGCATCTCTAGGTGCTTCTGTAATATAAATAAATACATTAAGGGGAAGCAAAGGAGCTCTAAGCATGCTTTTTGTTACTAATATTTCATCCCCAGGAGTCAGATCTTTGCGATATATCACAGAAGTGTCAGAATTAGTAATTCCTTGGTGGAAAAAAATATTCCGTCCAGAGAAGCAGAGTTACTCATTTCAAGATGCATTTGTTGTGTGACTGGTGAATGAGGTGTGGGGGGAGTGGAGGGAGAAGCTCTTGCGGCTGGTCCAGAGCGAGACGAGCTGTGTGGTGCCAGTTACGGAATGATGGATTTCTCACTGTGATGAACTTTTTTTTGGTGCATTCCCAGCAAATTAATCAGACTACCTCTGGCTTATCTTCAATGAGCTACTTGTAAGAACATGAAGGGACATTGAGCAGTCAGCATGGGCTGCGTTTTTCATCATCCAGGGAAAGACCTCACAAAAGAAATCTGCCAAGCATCCCAACGAGCGGAGGGCTCCAGAGGAGCCCCTTTGGTGCAGCTCTCTGTCCAAATTGTCCCTTCTACGAAGCAAAGATGTGGTTGTCCTGAGGTCATCCACACATGGCAGGCCCAGGGGAACCTGTTGCAGCTCGTGCCGTGCTGGCTTGCTGTTTGGTACTATCTCACACTTGCGTGACATTAGCACGTGGCTCCCAAGCTCATGTTGTGCTAGAAGCTGAATAAGCAGCTGCTTCTCCAAACGCCAAGCAGTGAGACCAGACACTTCCACTTCTCTTTCTCTGCCAGTTTTGAATGCTGGTCAGTACGATTATATTCCTTCTTCTGCCACTGAGCTTTCCTTTAGGTTGGAAGACCAGCAACAACTGTTATTCCCATTTTACAGATGCATGGACAGGAGGCACAGAAAAGGGAAATGATTTGTCCCGGGTCAAAGACAGAATTACAACCTGATCCTGGGAATTGCAGGCTTTAATTTCCAGGCAGTTTTGCTTTGCATGGATAGCAGGATGAGGCCACCCTTTCAGAGGAACCGCTTGAAGAAATAGATTTGCAGGTTCTCTTAAGATAAGATTGCCAATGTATTAAATGAGCTTTCCTCTTTTGGGGCAGGAGGGCTTTAAGCAAACCTGAGGGCAGATGCGATGTGTGCCCCCCTCCATGTCCCCATTGCTATGCGTGGGGAGTTTCATGCCATTCAGCTCCCAGTAATAAAGCTCTGCAGCCCCAGTCTCTGGGCTGCAAAGCGCTGCCCAAAACCACTGCTTTGGCAGTAGCACGGGAGATTAGAGCACAGTTTCTTTCCTGGACAGACACGGACAGGCACATGCTTTTGCAGACACTCCACGAAGGGTCTGGTTTCTGGGGTCTGAAATATTTTTTCCCCTGCTGCCAAGGGAGGGAAGAAAACAGCCTTTGAAGAGGCTCTGAAACCCAAGCAGGGAGAGTTGGGGAACATTTACTTTTAAGTACAATAATGTTTAGGTTACAGCCCCTAATCCCCGAGCCCTCTCCCAGCAGGGTGGCTCGGGGAAAAGGCCCTTTCGGAGCAGGGCCAGTTGCAATGGTGACGCACGCTGAGCTCTCAGAGGGAAATGCTCTCACGTTTTTTCTGTACAAAGATATTTAAAAAGCGAGCGAGAGATGGCTCGGGTGGGAAATATATCCTAACAGATGTGTAATATCATTAAAGCTGACTCTAATATAATCTAAGCCTCAGTTTGGTGTATTAATGCTTTGTTTATCTTTAAGCACAGATGGATATTTTTATTAGCATTACTTTGTTGATGCAGCTTCTAGAAAGGTTAGTCCGGAGGGCAGATGTCTATGCTATGAGAATGCGCTCATGCTGGGGCGACTAATCAGAAAGGTGCAGCTTTTCCATGAAATCTCAATTAGAAAATTAAACCTTGTAAACGCAGGCAGCCAGGAACTGCTGCTTAGTCTGCGAGGCCAATTAAGACCAGTCACTAAAGTCCTTCCTCCCGGAGGGACGGGTTTCATCCGGCGTGCTGAGCGCGGGCTGTCTCGGCCGTCCTCATGGATTAATCCGTGCTGCCCGCCGTAGGCCGTGGTGTGAGAACAGGCTCTAGGCTACACCGGGGCACCAAACCGCTCGCATCTGCTCTCCCGGCCAGTCTCCCTATTAGGGAGATTGGTGGTTTTAGGGATGAGCGTGGATCTGCCAGTTAGCACTGAGGCAGCGGTGACGGGACTCGGACTCTGCAGGGATTAAGGGAGCCGGTTGGATGTGAGCACTGGAAACACTGAGTCGATCTACTCTTAAATACATAGCGCGCTGCCTTTCGGCATCCCATTGTCTCTCCATGAAACAGAGACTTTGGAATAAAACACACTGAAGATATTCTTATTAGATCCAGACTCCGATTTCTGGCTTTTGATGGAGTCCAGACCCATTATAGTCAATTGGAGGCTGTTCATTAAATTAGGCCCTCGAGTGGGAGCCAGTACCAGTTTTCTCGGAGATTTCGTCATACCTGTCTGAAAGGGTAACACCTGGCCAGGCCTGGGACAGCTGTGAGACACCCAGAGCTTGGGGTCCTCTGTCTGAGGCCCACGGAAAGGCCTGTATGTCACTGCGCAAGTTGCCCTGTTGGCCCACAAAGTATTCAGGCAATGGAGAAGGACAAGTCTGACTTCGGCTACTCTTATTGCTGATCTCTTCCTCTCAGTGTTCCTGAGAGCTGGGAAATATCCTAGTGTTCCTTCCCCTATAAAGTGGTGTAGGAGTCCAGACCTGGCAGAGATGGAAGAAGTGAGCTCTGATTATGTCATTCAGTCTGCTGGATGAAGAAGGGAGAATCACAGGGCGCCCTCAGCAAGTTTGCGGACGATACTGAACTGGGTGGAAGGGCCGACACTCCAGAGGGCTGTGCTGCCGTTCAGAAGGACCTGGACAGGTTGGACAATTGGGCAGAGAGGAACCCCTTGAGGTTCAACAAGAACAAGTGCAGGGTCCTGCCCCTGGGGAGGTGCCTACCCTGTCCAGGCACCAGGACAGGTTAGGGACTGACCTGCTGGAAAGCAGCTCCACGGAGAGGGATTTGACAGCTTACCCATGAGGCAGCAACGTGCCCTCATGGCCAAGAAGGCCAATGGGCTCCTGGCTGCACCAGGAGGAGCGTTGCCAGTGAGCGAGGGAGGGGATCCTGCCCCTCTGCTCTGCCCTGGGGAGGCACCTGAAGCATTGGGTCAGTTCTGGGCTGCCCAGGACAAGAAGGACATTGAGAGGGTCCAGCATGGAGTGACAAAGATGATGAAGGGACTGGAGCATCTATCATATGAGGAAAGACTGAGTGAGCTGGGCCTGTTTAGTCTGGAGAAGAGAAGCTGAGAGGAGACCTGATCAATCTGTTTAAGTACCTGAGGGGAGGATGTAAAGAAGGTGGGGCCAAACTCTTCTCGGTAGTGGCCAGCAACAGGACAAGGGGTGATGGGTACAAATTGAAACCCAGGCAGTTCTATCTCCATGTGAGGAAGAACTTCCTTACTGTGAGGGTGCCAGAGCCCTGGCACAGGCTGCCCAAGAGGCTGTGGAGGCTCCTGCTCTGGAGATCTTCAAAACCTGCCTGGATGCCACCCTGTGCCCCATGCTCTGGGTGTCCCTGCTGGAGCAGAGGGTTTGGAGTAGATGGTCTCTAGAGGTCCTTTCCAACCTCAGCCATTCTGTGATTCTGTGATTCTGTGAAGTCTGTCCTTGTCAAAAGATTTCCCAGATTTTCTATTTTTCCTTAGGGAAAGCAGCCTGTTCCTAGAAGAATCAAAAAATGGTGAGACTACAGCCATGAGGTCCATCTATCATCCATTGAGCTGAAGAGGGGAGGGGATAAAACAGTCCTTTCTCTGGGGATTTGCACTTCTCCATAGAGGTCAGGCCATCAGTCACCGAACACCTTTCACTGCAACCCCAAAGAAGCAAAATCTTGCACAAAGTGGCCACTCAGGCAGACTAAATTCTGGACTGTCGACTTTCTGCCACAGCCGGATATTTGGTGGGCTGTAATGTGATGGGAGAAATGATACGGCAGCGCCTCAGCCTTTCCAGAAGGTGACCTCGCTGGGCCACCAAGGGGAGGCAGCTGGGGGCTTGGGAAGCTCCCACCTCCTCAGCAGGACAAAAGTGAGAAAAAGGAGAGGAAATGCAATGGTAGCAAAAGAGCTAAAGGTCACAGAAGAAAGCACAGGGAAACAAAGCCAGCAATGCTGTTGTGACTCCATAGACCAGTTAATTTTTCATTTAGGGGATTCAACTGCTTCACCATTCATGGAGAATGTAGCACATCTTACTCAACCCACAGCATGTCATTGGCGAGTAGAGCTCAGACGGACCTGAGATTCGCAATTAAGTCTGTGACTTATTTCCTAAGTTGAAGTTAATTGAAAATGCCCTGCAAAGATAAGGCTCACTTGAGGCAGGTTCTTGATTTGTGTCTTGTCACTACGTTACTGCCCAGTGAGTCAGGCTGATCTGAAAACCACAGAAAAAAAATAATAAAAAAAAACAGCAGGCACAATAGGTTTTAAACAAAGATTGAAGAACATTTGGATGGGGAACATGTAGCCACGTGCTATAATGAGGTGTTCCTACAGCATTCCTTCTACAACTGGTTTGGCCGATTCACAGACAACCTGGGTTTAGGGAATACGAGTTGTGAAGACCTAGGTCTTTCTCTCTCACTTAAAATTGTATTCTATTATCTCTCATTTGCCTGGTATGTTATGAGTCAGATTTTTCCATCATCACCTCATGAAAGGCGCAAGCAGACTTCTTTTATCAATATCCCATTATCCTTAGCACATTTCCTCGTAATTTTTCCTTTCTTTGTATGATCTTTTTTGAGGTAAGTTTAGACTCTTCTTCCTTCCTTCCTTCCTTCCTTGCTTCCTTCCTTCCTTGCTTCATTCCTCCCTTCCTACCTACCTACCTTGGAACAGGCTGGTTTTGGTTTATAAAGACCCAGATTCCTCCCCTTCCCTATAGCCTCTGAAAAGTCTGGTAGTTAAGTGGAGGCAGCTGTTTGGGTTCTTTTCTTTCACCCATGTGAATGTTCACAACATCATAATCCTTTCTGTGAAAAAAAAAATCCAGCAATCGCAATCATATATAGAAACTACAGATCTCAGAGAGCTTTAGAAGTACATTCTGCTTCCTCATCATAAGTCTTTTCTGTATTTATGGCTAAATATCACTGATTTGGAATAAACAGTCTAAAATCAGTGTCTGAAATTCCCAATTCCAAATAACATTAAGAATTCCTAACATTTCTTCTAGATATGAACCAAATGTACAGAAAGCAGAATTGTTCATCTAAGTCTGCAGACAGCCTGGAATCTAATTTAGAAGAATGGCAAACGCCTCATTCATTTCAGTCTCATTTTAACTCTGAAACCTAAAGATGATATTTCAAGGAATGATTTTTCACGCATCGACATTAAAGTGATACACTGCCAGGCGAAGATAAGTATTTGTTGATTGATTGAAAGAAAAATGATAGACTGATGAATGTCCTGGAAGATCTCACCTCTACGTGTCCCTCTTGGGACAAAGCAAATTCTCCTGCACATTGTACAGCTGTAATGAGAAGTTGCCTCCTTCTATTGGGAGGTGAAAGTTTATTTTTAGGTGACCACTTCTCCTCGCACTGTTTTCATCCTACACACCCTGGGCATGGGCGACCTTCACTGTTTCACAAGATAAAGTAGTAGCTGTGAAGGCACAAAATACATTTCCTTCCCCACCAGCTCCTGCCATTAACAGGTGGCGGATGAAGCTAGCTTCACTCATATGTTTTGCATCAATTTGCATCATCTACTACAAAGCTATTACAAATGAATCTGTCAAGCCTAGCTGGCACCTTACAGGATAAATGATGCAGATCGGGGGCTGCATGAGGCAGCCCGTGCCCACAGCGCCATCCATGAGTGCCTTCCGTCTGAGGAATGTCTTTGCAAACATCTGTTGCAGTTTGAAGAGAGATGGCAGAAGAGGGAGGGGGGAAAGCCCCAGTAATGGATGTTCTTGAAGTTTTGGGAAGCTCAGTGGGAGAGAGGAAGTGGGGCGGGGAGAAATCAATGAGAGGGAGAGGGAGAATATTTTGCCTGGCAGTCACTCATCACTCGAGCCAGGGGATTATTAATTATCCTTCGGCATTGACACAATTTGCTAGTTTTCTGGGTAGGTGGGTCCTGCGCTTAGTCATCTTGGCGTTTTTAAAGACCAATGAAGAATTACCCGGGATGTAGAGCCAGAAGTGGGAAAGATAAATAACACTAAGAAGCTGATCGCTGCCCGTCTGTCATAAAATTTCATTAGTTCTGACAGCCTGTACAACATAAGCAATGAATGAATGTTAACTACACTTCCTCTCCGTCTGCTTCCATATTTCACTCCTATTGCTTCGCTTTGAGAAAGAGTTGGCCAAACAAGAGTTTAGGATGAAGGGAGCTGCTGGACTATTCACATAATAAATTATAGCTGAACCCTCATCAAGATCATACTTGGAAAAGGAATATGAAGGGGTCTTAGTTTCTTCTAGCTACTTTGCCAGGAGCATGTTTCAGTGGGCACAACTGGAAAGGATAAATGTTGAAATGTTGATCTGTGTAGGAATTCAAGAGAAATGCCTTTCCTCCCAATCCTACATAAGAGCAGAGGGGCCGAGAAGACTGTTCATCTTGCAAAGTCAGCTCTTTTGCTGGGGTAGCACTTCCTCCAACTGGAAAACAATGAGAAAATAAAGTCCGTGAGGAGCTGACCAGGACCCCAGCAATATTCGCTTTTCATGGTGTTGTGTTTCTGAATCTCCTTGATCTAGACAAGAGCAGCTGTTCTAAAGTCCTGACCTGTATCATCTACATTTCAGCTGGAAACTAACAACAGTGACCTCAAGACTTTACCAAAATATTCATCAGCCCCAGACAGGGGCTATTAGGAGTGTTCTTCATTTCTGGGCATGGAGGTAGCTAAGACAAGTTTGGGTTCTCCCACCTACAGCTCTACCCTAGAGCCGCTGCTGTCCCTTTTATCTTTAAGTCCTAAGTAATGAAAATAAATATCATGAGGTCCATAATAATGACATGGAATAGGATGTTTTGATCATATTAATTACTTAGGCTGTTGCAACACAGGATCACAAATCAATGTTTCCCCAGTGGCAGGCTCAGCCTCCCTGTGCACGTTTAAACAGATGTGACCTTGATGAGCAGAGATACCGGGGGCTCCAGGCAAACTTGCAAGACAAATGAATGCACTCTGGCAGATTTATGAGAAGCTATTCCTCAGTGTAAAAAATTCTATCTTCGTTCACATAAATGCTCTTCCAAAAGTGAGTTTTCCTATGTACGAAACATGAGCAATCTGCAAAGCTAGTGACAATGTTAAGCGGTCTTTAAGGAAAAAATGCTTCAATGGGGCTGGAGCACAGAGGCAGTAACGTAAAAAGGGAGGTGTGATTCACTCAGAACGAGGTGTCCTCATTCATTTCCAGCAGTTTGCTCTCATCGTAAAGGAGCATCTGCACATCCTGCCTGGTCAATGTGGGTACTTTCTTTTAATCTGTCCCTGCATCAGGAGACATCCTGGATCTCTTCTTGTGCAACTGAGACTCTTTTATTTAGAGTCACCTTCCATCATGCCAAGGAAACCCACAGCAGTCAGCAGGGCTGAAAGGAGCGTCTGTACACACATATTTATTGAAACTGCTGGTAAACCGGTCAATCAGGCATCATCTCCAGCAGCTGTGCGCTCCAGTTCTTGCTAGTATCAGACAGCAACATCAAGATTTCACCAATTCCAGGTGAAATTAGGGACTAAAAGCCCAAATAGTTCGTGTACACGTGAGGGCAAGTGAAGTGAATGTAGGTCTGTCTGAAGCCAGGAGGAAAATGCTTTGTCTCTTTAATGTTCTGAAGAGACAGAGTTGATGTCAGGCTCATCAGCGTATTTA
Source organism: Tinamus guttatus (assembly GCF_000705375.1). Next base: position 34,116 of record NW_010582919.1, read on the forward strand.
AAAAATGTAATTAGCATCACTGCTGCTTACATGTGGGGTGTCCATGGACCTATCTGGGGTCCAGAAAGTCACCTTCAATGCATTGTGCAGGTCCGAGGGCTGAACAAGGAATGTGCTTTTGCTACATCCCCTGTGCGACCCTCTTGCAGCTAAATCTGCCAATGCCAGATCCTGACTTTTAGATTCAAACATGGAATGACTTAGGTGCATCTTCCTAAGCTTCAGTATGGATGTAGTCTCATAAACATTAAAGGATTGTTAGAATCAGAAAGTCTCATATTCCTAGACTGTAGGACTTCCCTGAACTCATTCCCACTTGAACCACAGTGGGGAAAAGCATCTCATCCTGACCTCAAAATTTTCAGCAAGGGAAAAATCTATTCTCACTTTAGCAAATCTTTCCAATGGTTAATTATGGTCACTACTGCTACAAAGAATGCATCTTATTTTTAGTGTACATTTGTTTAGCTTCAACCTTTAGCCACCTGAGAAGAGCAGCTACAAGCACTTTGGAGTAACTGCGGTTCGGTAGTTTCCACCACTACCAGGAAGGAGAGGTTGAAACGAATCACTCTGGTCAGGTAACCCACACTTGAGAGGCCTAATTAACATGCTGGATGCAGTTATAAAAAGCAGTCCGGAGACTGAGCAAGAGTTTCTGCAGGAGGAAGTAGCCCTCCTGGAGTGGGAAGAGAGAATTTCATGGCTTGTGGGGCTCTGCTTGGGGGTTAAGGGCAGCTGAAATGTGGCTATCATGAAAAATGGGGCGAGAGTTACCCCTCCAGTGAGGGGACATAGTGTTGTGCTAAGGAGTTGTGGGTTAAGAGAAGCTGAGGAGCCCGCGCTGGGGTTCATGGCAGCGTTGAGCTGCAGTGGCTGCGCGAGAGGAGCAGAGCTGTGCAGCAAGCAGGAGAGCATCCCCCACGGTGGCCATTCCACCAGTGCTTAATGTTGTGGTGAGGCCTGCCTACTGGACTGCTTGGCAGAGGCAGGAAGGCTTTTATATATGACCACAACTGAAAAGCGGGATACCCCACACTTGAAACCGGGGTCAGCCAACTCCTCCCAGGGACATGAAGGGCTTCAGGCAGCTTCAGAGAGGCTGCAAGGAGGCAGGGAAGGGCCAGGCTGTGGTCAAGAGTTTCAAATTCGCTGCACGGACCTGGAAAACACCCAGAGCCTGCAAAATGAAAATGAGATCAAAAGAGTTGCGCTGAACTTAGGCCGCAGGGTGGGAGGAATGGTTCCCTAGTGCTCTTTGTAGGCTCTCAATCTGAACCCTGTGGTGGGCTGATTCCAGTCCTGCTCTGCTGAGGGGGACTAACAAAGGCAAGAGCAAAACGAAGACTTCTTGCGCTTCATCTTTAGCACAGAACAGCTCTGGGTACTGCCAAAACACAAACATTTATTTTGCTTAAATCCTTCCTGGAAGGGCTGCATCCAGGTGTCTCAGAGCTGCAGCTCCTTTGGAAAGGAAGTGTTCCTAAACACTTCTCTAAGCTGCTGACATATATGTTGTTTAAGTAAATGTTTCCATTTTAAATTTACATATATATGCATTTATACACACAAACACGCACACACACACACACATATATATATATATAAATACCTTAAGGGAGAGAATGGGGAGGATGCGGCAGCCTCTTTTCAATGGTGGCCAGCAATAGGACAAGAGGAAATGGCCACAAACTGAAGCATCAAAAGCTCCACAGGAACTTAAGGAAAAATTTCTTAACAGTGAGGGTGACAGAGCACTGGAACAGGCTGCCCAGAGAGGCTGTGGAGTCTCCTTCTCTGGAGATCTTCAAACCCGCTTGGACGCAGTCCTGTGCCACGTGCTCTAGGTGACCCTGCGTGTGCAGGGGGTTGGACTAGATGATCTCTAGAGGTCCCTTCCAACCTCAATAATTCTATGATTTTAAATTCTTATTTTCCTGGTCTTTAGTATCTCTATCTGATGTTAATTCACCCCATCCATGATTTAAGCCTGAGCATTTCATTCCCTTGATCTTGTAAAGACCTTTGCATGCCCTAATTCCACCATGCCAGCATTAGATAGTGCAAGAAAGATCATGATTCCAACTACAGCAACAAACAGCCCAACAAGAGTCAAAATAGCCAAACGAGGCAGCATATTAGTATGAATAATTTTATTAATTCATCTTTTCTTGTCTTTAAAATGAAAACATCCCTAATGAGAAGTTTTTTATTTCTGCTCATGAAGGATACCTACTCCCAAAGAGTCTGAGAGTAGAGTTGACTACGCTACAGTACTTTCTCCTAGAGACAGAGTCCTTATAATCACTGGGCCTTTTGCTTGCAAATGTTTAATTATCAAAGCAATCATTTGTCCAGTGTTGAAAAGTGGTGAGGAAAGAAAGAGAAGTCAATACGTTTGACCTCACTTCTGGGAGGGAAACTCCTGGGAGTCATTACAAGTCAACTGCGGAAGAACCAACAGGATGATTTTAATGGATGAGCCTGAAACAAATTCTTTCTGAGAGCCAACATCCTTCTTTCCTTCAACCCGCACCCCAAAGAGCAGAGAACTGAGCTTGTCTTCTCAAGTGAAATTCCTGTGCTACCTTGGAAGAGAGGAGAGAGAGAAAGAAGAGAGAGACAAGTTAATAAATGGAAAATAGTTTATCTGACCTAAGGGGAACTAAGTTTACCTGTATTTCCTTGCACGCAGTTGCAAAAGCAGCAGCAATCTATTCCAATGTGGTCAGATGTGGCACACTCATTTTTCTCACTTAGACCCTGGTTCTGGAAAACATCTTGGAAAAACACTTCAGCGTGTGCTGACTCTTAAATCTGGCTGTACACCTCATGCAGACTAGTGGAAATCGAGCACGTGCTTACAGATAAGCATGCATACACTCAAGTGCTGTCCTGATTAGGGCATGTGTTTAAGTGGCTCCTTGAATTGGAGCCTCTGGCTTTGAATAGGCACTTCTATTCTTTGTAAGCTATACAGAAAGAACTAACTAAATACTAGCTTGTTTTCTATAGCACTGACCAGAACCACCTCGAGCGCCAGGGCAGCAGACATAAGCAGGAAAATTGACTCTGATCATCCCTGGGGTCACTTAAGTAAAACATACATTTCAGTTGAGCCAAGTGTTCGCCAGCGCTTTTCAACTCCCATGGTGTCAAAACAATTAGCAGATCAGAGCCGCGCTGGTTCACCGGGCTCCAACGAAAGCATCTGGCCAACACATGGAAATTTAACGTGACCGCTGAACGAGCTGCTGCGCTCACCATCGGTGCCTGCAGGACAGTGCAATTGCTTTGATTCTTATATCCGCGGACAGATTATGCAATTCAAATTAACCTTTTGGAAAGAGAGTGTTGCATTCATTTTCGGCTAGTCTAAAAGGAACTCGGTAACTTAACTTGGGATGCTGCTTGAAGGTAAGTGTGTGTATGCTCCCAGCTGTGATTTTCCTATGTAATATAAACGGGAGATTCCAAAATATGTGTTGATAGCATCCAAATGGAAGCTGGTAAGAGGCACTTACACCTGTTTTTAATGATTTTTTCTCCATTAGATTTGATTAACAAGATGCTTATTTCTCCAAATCCAAGACTTTCCATTCATTTTCTTTTAGTCACCTCTCCTGCCTTGGCAAGTCTCGTATGTATAGTTCAATGCTTAAGAAAACTCATTTGTCTTCGAGGGCAGTGGATGGAGTCAAAGCTCTCAGGACAGGAATATGCTACTGCAGGATGACTAGTCTGCTCATGCAGAAGGTACAAGTCAGGGAAGCAGAGTTGGCTTGCATTGGTGCAGGCTGGTTTTGGGACATATTTATGCATTTGATGTTTTGAAAACAGAAAAAATCAGGGTGCCAACCCATATTTATGAAGATGTGAACAAAACAAAGTATGTTTTTAGGCTCTTTTGTTAGAAAGGACTATGCAATGCAGAAGCAGAGATGATCTGTGTGTCCCTGTAGTTAACCCACTTGTTGCTGGTAGAGGAATTGCACTGGCTGTTGCTGAGGAACCCAAGACACCCAACACTGCTTCCATCACAGTGTCCTCGTTTCCAGTAAGAGGTTCAACCTTAAATGGCAGCAAGAAAACCCCCAGGATGGCAGGAGCTGCACGATGATGATCTGCTCTACGTGGGCTGTGTGCTCTCTGCTTTGGGGCCAGGCCACTGCCCAGCCTGTCACTCGGCATCAGGACTGCTGCAGGTCAGTTTGGAAAACCCCATTTCTTCATGATGTCAAGAAGTGGGGAACCCACCCGCTTCCAGTGGGGTAGTGTGCAGTTCTGACCCTGGAATGACTGTCAACCCGGGCTGATGAACCCCCTCTGCGTGAACCCCTTGTGCTACCTACTGGGCAGCCTCGGTTTATTGTTCTGATTTCCAAAGGGGCAGAAAGACTAGCAAGTATCATCCAGCATCTCCTGCCAACCCCTGTGTGAAAGAAGCCAAGCAGATAGCGGATCTTCTGAAAAATATCCTAAAAAGCTCAAGTGCAAATACTTGCCCAGCAAGAACAGGACACAGATGGATTGTCAGTTGATTATAAAAGCCCCATTCAGTCAGAAATGGATTTCATTAATCAAATGCATTTTTCACATAGCTTCAGACCTGGCCGAAAATATTCCTACTTATTTTATTATATGGCATTTATTAACACAGCTATTAGCTATGTTAATGCAACCTCAGTGGTATTTTCATTGACTCCTAACAGACACTTCTTGTGTATGCCACATAGCAAATGTGACCAGAAGGAATCTGACGCAACCAACCCTTCCTTTGCAGCCAGCGTGGGATCCAAAACAAACCTCAGCAGCTCCCAGCATGGCTGCCCCAGGAACCCGGCATCCTACAAATAAACACTGAATTGCAAATCTGTGGCAAGCTGAGAAGGAATCTGTTTCACCTGAAGTGGGAGAGCAGAGTTCAAGCCTGAATCGGTGGCCCAACGCCAGTACCGTTCACTTCGGGGCAGCATCTGAGAGGCTGGCCAACCCGCCTAGGAAAAGGCTACAGCTTATTCGTTTGCCATCTTCCATTTTTCTTGCCCGTTACTTGATTGCCTCTTCCATTGCCATGTTTTGCATCGCTCGGGTGCTTTTTTGCTTTCTCTTACGCCTGGCAATGGCTCACCCATCGCCAGCAACAGCCTGCCCATTAGCAGCAGCTCATAAATAGCAGTGAGCTGGACCATAAACCGTGTGCAGGGAGGGAACCGATGACGAGATCTCATGCCAAAATACTTGAGATCCAATGTTATATAAAAAAAAAAGTCCACACCCGTGACACTGAGGTGCCGTCTTTGCATGGGCTGCATCTTTATGCAATGTATCGATGCCTCCAGGAGCTCCTGGGAGCTGCACTTGGAGCCCCAGGACAATTCCCTCCCGCTCCCGTGCTGGATCCTCCAGCCTAGCCCAGCATCCCGCCTGGCGCCGGGTGCAGCAGAGATGCAGGGCAGCCCACGCGCCTTCCGAGGCTCCAGCAAAGGGAAGCAGGAGTTCTCTGCAAGGCTTCACTGCTCATCTCCCTGCTTTCGGTGGCAACGATGGTTTCTCAGCATTTCCCCCGGTGCTCAAATATTGATGAGGAGCAAGTCTGGTAGCTGGCAAAGGCGGCGCTCGCCTAGCACCGAGGAGGGACTTGATGGTCCCTGCGCCTCTGCTGCTGCAAAATGAACATCTTCTGCAGGGGAGATTGGACAGCCCTGACACCTTTAATAAAACATGTCCTGCATTTCTATGGATGTGTTTAAAGTCATTTAACTCCTTTAATGTTTTATGAAATAGCAAAGCTTTGGGCGAAGCTATTTAGAAAAGCCGTTAAGCACTGCAGTAGGTTTTATTTTGACCCAGCTCACATTTGTAATGTGCTCATTCCTTATAACTTGTTTATATATATATGTGTGTGTGTGTGTGTGTGTACTTTTTACCACTCAGATGATGATTTGAAGTGAATAAAATGTTTGTAAAAGGTGCATGGTTGATGGTCCTCCAGACTGAAGCCAAACGCTGGGGCTGCTTGGGAGAACATTAAATCTCCACTGAGGGGCTGAATCATGTTCCCCTCATGTGCGCCGATGCCCAGCAGTCCCCGTACGCGCCGCGGTGCAATGAGGCACTACCCGAATCCGGGCACTGAGGGCACAGTCACATTTTGGGAGAGACAGGCAGGTGCCAGGCAGCTCTTGCTGACCAGACTCTCAGCCTGGCTTGGGATAGGACCAGTAGCTAGGAGTGGAGAGTTTGGGAAAGCCTGGATTCGTGTGTTTCTACTGACTCTGCGTGGTTGGCGGCCGGACAGAGCTCCCATTACGCCGCGCTTGGATATTCTGCTCACTTGCCCTCACTGCTTTAAGGTGGGGAGGGAACGTTACCTCCTGCTGCTCCGGAGCCATCCCCAGCATTTCGGCTGCTCCCACGCAGTGACACGCAGTGACACGCAGTGACACGCACGGAGAGGCCAGAGACACTGCGGAGAGCAGCAACGTGCTGACGGACCCCGGCTCTGCGGCAGCCCCGAGCGGCCGCCGCTGCCACCGCCGCCTCCTGGGCCACGGGGGTCCCTGTGCGTTTTTCAGTGACCAACATGGAAAGCCCTTTTCCTAGGGCGCAGAGGAGGGGAAGGCATTTCCCTGGCAGGGGTTATGTCTTTGCCTGCTGGGCATGGAGAGGTGGAGAGACCCCTTCCCGGTCCAGGACATGAGTTTATTCCCACCCTTGGGGAGCCTTGCTTGACTTTCCCACCCGCGTTTCGGATGCCAAAGCAGTGTGGGTGCCTCGGCCGCCCCCAGCTGAGTTCAGGGCGGCTGGTCCTGACTCTCCTCCTCTCGCTACTGGCTGCATGGATGGAAAATACTGAGCCAGGTGGGTACCAGTGAATTACTGCTGTTTTTTCAGTACACAGCAGATCCAAAAAGTCTCTAAAAGCCCTGCGGCTCAAGCTGTGCCCTCAACACCCAAATAGGTCTGTTGGGAAAAGGACTATTTAGTGCCCGAAAAGTGGTAAAGGAGGGCGAATTTCCTGCTTTTCTCCAGCAAAGCAGGAATCAGGGCGGGCACTCAGGATGTGGGAGATCCATCCATGTGGGAGCTCGGTTCCCACGCCTGCCTGAGGACTCTCGGGATGCTGCTCTCCCATGCCGGGCTCCAAGGAGAAGCCCGGAGCACGTGCTCAGACAAGCTCCGTGCATCCCGGCAGCGGGAGCAGCTCCACTTAGTGCAAAATATTTATATAGTCCCTGTGGGCAGATCCACGGGGGTGACGGGCTCTGCAGCCTGCGAGCTGGGGGCTGACGGGGAGGGCGCTGAGCGCCCACAGGCGCGCGGTGAGCAGCCAAAACCCTTGAGACGTCACTAAAACAACCGCCTGTTTCCCACACTGCTTCGAAGCTAGATTTGCATTTCTTTTGCCTTTGTTATAATGCCCAAAACGAGCTCTTCTATTTATTTATTCCTAGAGGGAGCATTTCGCAGCCGCGCATTTTGGGTGGACGGGCTCAGCAGGGAAGGTGCTGAGCTGCAGCCTGGCTTGCGGGTGCCCGTCAGGCTGGGTTTCAAGCAGGGTTTCCAACGGAGTTTCAAGCCTGAAGAGCCGTAGCTGAACCTGCTCCCAGCTCTAGGAACACGGCGAGGACCAGACTCCGGGGCTGCAAGGAATGGGGCTTCCCTTTGCAAATGAGCCTGCGAACGGGTGAGATCCTAGGTCTCTTCCGCAAAAAAAGCATATGTGAAGACTAATTTGCAAAAAACAATGATTATTTAAGAGAAAAGAGCAGCTCCTGCCTGTAATGTTACTCTTGTTTTTACATTTCCCAGCAAAGATTGTATTTAAAATATATATGTGTTTGCTGCTGCATATTTATATATATAAATATATATATATGCAGCTTATAGAGAGCTGCTTTATGCAGGCAAAGCCTCTTCATTGCCCTCAGGCCAGCTGCAAACGTCAGCCGCGTGGGTTAGCGGCTTTTTTCCCCCCTAAAATGAGCTCGAAGCCGCAGCGCATTTTGCTGCCCCATTCAGAGGTCAGGGAGAGGGAGCGCAAGCCGCGCATGGAAACTTTTAATTAAACTCCTGCTCCAGAGCAGGGCCCTGGCCGGAGGGAGGCTCCGCAGGCTGTGGGAGAAGTGCTGAGCGGGGGAGGAGGGAGGCAGTGCTCATCTCCGGCCTTGGAATTTGTCCATTCATCGGCCTTGGCCCAGGACTTGAAGCTGATCCAATGGCACGTCAACAACATTGGCCATGCCTCATTAGAAATCAGTTGTAAAAAGTTTTTTTAAAAGAACATTCATTCATCTCGTTTCATTTTTTTTTCCCCTTTGCTTTGGATTTTTCATCACACTTAGTGAGAATTTTAGGGCAAATTGTTCGTTAATGGCTGCTTTCCAGGGCGGACAACTTCCTTTTTCTCTGCATCTGGTAGAAATTCAAGGGGCTGTTTTTTTTACATTTTTTTATTTTTTTAAATGGGTCTCCAAAGTCAGGCTCCCAAATCCTCTGCCTCATTTGCAAATTAAGCAGTGAAAAGCATCTTAGGACATCAAAGGAGCTCAGCTAGCCTGAATATCCCGCACGCGCTGTGATGCATCACTGTGACCTCCACAGTCCCCCGTCTACATAGCGTCAGCTCAGCCTCAACGATGCAATAAATCATCAATAAACGGCTCCATCTATATTTAGGTGGCCTGTAGCTTCCTTGAGCTCTCCTTCATGATACTGGCGCTGCTGCAAGAAGTTGGCAACCTCTTGGAGATGTTTTTTTTTTACTTCATCTCCCATATATGGGTATAAATGCATATATGAGTGCAGGGTAATACAGGATGCATTTGCAGGGCAGTCTTTCGTATACTGTCTCGTTTCTCTACAAATAGCTCTAATGGACTTCGCTACCACTTTCCACCACTGAAACTCTGTTGACTCGAGTGGAAGGGTCTCCTGGTTTACAGTTGTGGAGATCAGAGCCAAAATTCACTGGCATTTTATGCCCCTATCACCTGCTCCTATTCATGCAGGGAGAAATCAATCTGCCTTGCACACGAGTAGTCACCAGACCACAGGATCCCCGAGCCGCAGGAAAAGGCTGCAAGTGCCTGGTGGTGCCAGGCAACAACAGTTGGACTCCTATATATTTTCCCAGTAGTAATAATACCATTAAAATCGCTTTTTACATAATGTGGAAGAAAACAGGTGTCACCAGGTGTAATTTGCTGTCCCACAGTCCCGGTTTTGAGATATAGGCCTTCTCCCAGGGAGGTGAGGACTGAGGCAGTGAGTACTTCCAAGGCATTTCTCCTACAGCTGGGAGGAATTGAACGAGTATTTATCATTCCTTGTTCCTGTTTACATTCAGAAACCTGGTGGCATTATTATTTTTAATGAATAGCTGTTGCTCCCTAGAGAAAATATTTAAGTTTCTATAGCAAGTTTGTGCTCCTAGCACAGACAGTCCATCTGGTTGCACACCCACATGTTTGAACCCATCTTCACTCGTCTAAGAAACAACCTTCTGTTCTTTCTGGGGTAGGTATTAATGCTCCCAAGCTCTGGCCTACAGCTTATCTTCTCATGGTAAAGAGGAACTGAGCGACTACCACTTTTCCACTGCGATTTCAGATCGAGCCATGGGACACCTTGACCTAATTGAAGGTCATTGCACTGAAAGGCAATTTGATGAGGAAGGGACAAAATAATTCAGCAGGGTGGAAAATACATCCAGAATAGAAATCTAAAATTTAAGGGAAATCTTTCTAGTTTTTTTTTTTCCATAATTCTTGGCTAGCTTGAAAATAAGGCGCCTCTCACTTTACTGGGGAGCTGATCTGCACCAGTCTGTGGAGCTCGCTGGAGACCGACCGATGTGCTCGGGCTCCAGCATCAAGAAGGAATGATGGGTCTGCAGCTGGAGCCCACAAATGTGCGGCAGGAACTGGTGGGGTGGCCTGGGGTAAACGCGGGGTCCCGGTGAAGGCCGGGTGGCTCTGCCAGCCGCCTGCGTGAGCCGGGACGAGACACTTGAGGAGGATTAACTAAAACCATGCCTGGCACCAGGCTGTGCGTGGGAGCTTAGCCATTAGAGGTGATTTTGAACTCCCCCACAAATATCTTCTTGCTCTGCTTGCTGAAGTATAATGGGAAAAAGGATATTTCCCTTCTGATTCACCTGGAGAGAGTATAAACGTCTTGGGATGGAGGCTGGCTCCCGCTTTGCTCCATAACCAACCGAACTGGGCCACAAGCAGGTCCATCGGGACTGAATTACATTAAAGTAATGATAATTAGTGCTGAATGAATGTGACTATTGCAATATTGTAGTACAGGAGTGCCAGAAGGTACTAGCACCAGTGGGGCTTGGGACGTGGGGGAACACGGTGTGCTAGGAGGAAGAGTCCTTTCAGGTGAGATGATGAGCAGTGTTTTGGGAGGGAACAGGAGGGATTCTAAGTGCTGAGGAAGTCAGAAACAATAAAAAAGTTTTATGCCGGGAAGGAGAAGCGGATACAGAACCAAGTGCCAGCAGTGCTGAGGAAGGGAGGCTTTCAGGGAGACAGCAAGGGCAGCCGAATGAGTGACTGCTCCCGGAGGCACCAAGGAGGCTTTTAGAAATATATCTCACGGGGACACAAAAGGCAAGATAGAAAGTAGCTCCATTAATAAATAAGGAGGAAGATTAAATTAATGGCAACTGTAAAATGACTGAGCTGCTCAACTCCCTTTTTAAAAATCAGTCGTTAGCAAGAAAAATCAGGGAAAGATGGACAGTTAGCTGGAGTTCCCCTGGCCAGAGCCTCTGAGTGGTGCTGTTGTCCCCTGTGCTCAGGTAGAGCTCAGGGAGCGGCTGCTCCAGCTGGGAATGCCTGGCCCCGCTCTCGGCAGATGGTTTGGGTAATCTCTTGAACGGCGACGGAAGCTCAAGGCTCTTGGCCATCCCCATGGAGAGCCCGTGGCAGCTGGGGGGAGAGCCGATGAGCCGGACTTCCAGATGGTTGGGTCAGGAAGCTGTATGGGCCCCGGGCCCTGGCCAGGATGCCAGCTGACACCTGCGCTGAAGGAGGATTGTGTGTGTCAGGTACCATCCACGTCAGCGCCCACACCGCTCGGTCACTGCCGGGGACAGCACGGGAGCCCGTAGCCCTGGCCGTGGAGCTCGGTGTCAGCAGGGGCCGTGGATCGGCAGCACGGGCTGCCACATGGCTGGTAACTGCGCGAACAAACACAGGGGGATTTTGCAGAGGAGAAAACTATACATAGAGGTGTCCTTCGAGGCTATCGCATAGGCAAATAACCAGTTACGATTACACTGTATTTAATAAAAGTACCAAAACTCGGTGCACTTGGCTGACTAGGTTTTATTCATAGCAACCAGAGTGGACAAACAATTACATGTAAAGGGCAGAGGTGAAGCAGTGAAAAGAAAACTGTGTTTAAACTCCATATTATAGGAATCAGGAAGGTGTCCCACCTGCACCCTGCTGATTTCTTGTCCTTTCCCAACAAGAGGATTTGCGGGTGCCTTTCTTCATGCCCACCTTCCACTCACGCTGTGCAGGACCATGGAGCTGCGTTAACGCTCTTCAACAGGGATGGGCCCCTACAGAGGGCTTCCCTCTAAGACCCTCCTTCATGGTGGGCCATGTTTGGTCTTACACTCAATTTTGCCTAGAAATCTTTTGGAAAATCCATGTGGATTTCCTCTTTCACCCTGAAATTGCTTCTTTTCCCTCCTTATGGAGGAGACAGGCTAACTTGTCTCAACAAACTCCTCCTCTCCAGGGCTCGTGGGTGTGTTTGTACATGAGATGTCTTACACTGGACCTTGTACTTCGTGAGCATCTACACTGACAATGCACTTGACACAGGTCTGTTAATGAGAGAAATTACTCTTTATGACCAGGTCATTTCTGGCTCTTGATGCTGATGAACCATTTGGAGGCTAGAGCAGGCTTGGGGTGCTGGATAACCAACCTGTGTGCAGGATGCAGACCATGGCATTACCGCTGGGGACATCCCCTCCATTGCTGCCACCGGCTGCCTGTCTGGCCGGGCGCGAGGCGCCGAGTTAGATCCTTGCCGGGAACTCATCCCTCGCGTCCCCTCCTGCAGGCTGCCCCATTGCTGCCGCCGCAACACGCGCTGGCGTCTGGGCGGCCTGGACGCCCCGATGGAGACGACCGTCTGCTCGGTGATGGAGGAGGCCGGCCTGCCGGCCCAGGCCGCGTTTGGTGCCTGAAGTTAATTAGTGTGAAGACTCCTTCCTTTGTGGCCCAGCTCCCCAGCTGCGGAGCGGTGATAACAGGGCTTCCCCTCTCCCCCTCGGGTTTATCTCCTTGATTTAAGTTATCTAAGGCCTGGCCTGTGTCTCATGCTGCATTTATATAGCACCTAGTGCCATGTGATCTTGATCTTGGCTGGCATATCTAGTGTACTTAATTCAAATAATATGTAGGGAGGATAAAAAAAAAGCCCTGGCCCAAACTGGAAAATTCCCTCCCAGATACATCTCATATATATGAAACTTTGATTTTTAGTGCATTTTGTGAGCATTAAAATCTATTTTTAAAACAGTGTCATGAAATCAAGTGGGTTTTTTTTTATTTAGGAAGGGAAAAAAGTTTATGATAAAAAGCTGAATTTATAGTGTACTTCTGAAAAGAACATTTATGAGGATTTTAGAAACTCAGAAACTCTCCTTAATGCTGTAGAAATGAAGGTCCCCTAAGGGATTTAAACTATGCAGTAGCCAAATTCAGGTCAGATAAAGTTGCTGTTAATGATGCAACTCCTTCAAGTTTCCCTGTGTAAAATAATCTGGCTTAAACTTTACTTCTTATTTCTTCTTTTTTTTTTTTTTCTTTTGGAACTCAGACTGATTTAGTTTGAAAATACCAAAAATGTGCTGTCTGGACTGCATGGAAAATTACAAAGATCTCCTGAAGCAAATATGGGACCAGAAAGACCCAGGCTACCACCATGTATAAATACATCATACTGGCCTGTTTTGAAAATAAACAGGGCTTTGATAAATGAACACAGGACTGGTTAGTAAGTGATACAGGCAAGGCTGGTTTTACTCAAGTCTCCAAATTCGTTACAGACAGCTAAAAAATATTTTTTTCTGCTGTTATAAAAACTTTCCTCTCTGTTGTCCCAGCTCTTCCCTGTGGGAGGGCACTCTGCAAAATGCGACCATCCGCTCCCTGTCCTGAGATCCAGCTAGGGCAACCTGTGATTACTAGTCCTTAAATGCAGGGAAGTTATAAATATGAGTAAATGGTCTAGTGGGCAGAGCACTATTTGGGTGAATCTGAGCCAGCGCTATCTTCTCTGTGCTTCTTTCCCATCTCTATATAGGAGGGTTATGCCCTCCTTTTCAGAAGCTGTTTTCTTATTACATGTGACCACCAGTCTCTCTCTACTAACCAGGTACAATATCAGAGTGCTATCATAACCAAATCAAGCTTGGATTTTAGTGGATTTGTCTCACATTTGTTTTAATGGATGAGGGACCTGTTTGTGGTCAAATTGCTTTTCTTTCTTTCTTTCTTTCTTTCTTTCTTTCTTTCTTTCTTTCTTTCTTTCTTTCTTTCTTTCTTTCTTTCTTTCTTTCTTTCTTTCTCTCTTTCTCTCTTTCTCTCTTTCTCTCTTTCTCTCTTTCTCTCTTTCTCTCTTTCTCTCTTTCTCTCTTTCTCTCTTTCTTTCTCTCTTTCTTTCTCTCTTTCTTTCTCTCTTTCTTTCTCTCTTTCTTTCTCTCTTTCTCTCTTTCTTTCTTTCTCTCTTTCTCTCTTTCTTTCTCCCTTTCTCCCTTTCTCCCTTTCTCCCTTTCTCTCTCCCTCCCTTTCTCTCTCTCCTTCTCTCTTTTCCCTTCAGAGGTATGGAGTATATTCTCAAGCTCTCTTCAGTTGATGCTCTGCTGTGCAGTTGTTCTCAGCCCCAACACTGTGTTTTATGTTTCCTTCAGCGTAGTGCAGTGACTGGAAACCAGCGCTACGAAAACTCTGTGATCCATCAAGCCAATGATGCATCAACTCCCTCTTTCCAGGTTGTGGACCATGATTCATTTTGAGAAAATAGCTCTTAAGAAGCATAACTTGCAGGCTCTTACTTTGTTTCAATGGCACCCAAACTACCACCTCCTTGTGCAGACTGATATTTGGCAAGACTCCTTTTAGAGAACAAGCAATAGATGTCCAGTATTACCTGTCGAGGAACAAAATGCAGCTCTTTACACCTCAAAAGAACCTTAAAATTATGGACTGATAGAACAGCCAGGGAAGAAATGTCAGCCTCTATCAGTGAATCAAAGCATTCAGCTACATTCGGTGTCTTACGTTTCTTTCCACTCGATCGGGCCAAGCAAAGCCAATGCTAATCGGCTGAGAGAACTGCAAATGTTTTGAAATACTGCGGATTAGCCAAAGTCCCTGATTTGGGCAGACATGAATTATCGTGCGCAGATATAAATAAATATTGTTCCCAACTCAGCCTCTGGCTCATGTCCAGCAGGCCACAAATTCATCAAAAAATGAATGGGTTAGTGTGTTAACAAGTGCCTGACACACTATGAAAACAGCCCAGGGGTGCCCACACTTTACCAGCGACCCTTGTTTGCCCAAATTAACCCTTAGACCATGGTAGTGCTGAGTGCAAGCAGCCTCCTGGAAACAGGGCTAGTTTTGAGATGTGCTTTGGCAGCCTACAGGGGATGGGAGGTGGGTGTGAGTTACGCATAACTTTTCTCACCATCCATGTGATAGCTTCCAGAGGGAAGTAAAGAGCCCTAGGTATAAGCGAAATCTCACCATGATTAGAAAATCCTACCTCGTTATCTGTTGAGCAGCAGGGACAGATCTGTGATAGCTAAAACTTGACTTTTTGAAAGTGTTCTGAATTACTGAGATTCCCAAAACAGCTTATCTGTAGGCTGTCTCTTTCATCTCTTGCTACTTTTAATAGCCCATTATGAATCATTTTGATATGTTCATAAATGTTATCCTTTCTGCAGGTTCTTTGCTGTGGTTGTCAACTGCTGAGGCTCAGATGAGCCAACAGGTAGTTGGTCTGGGATGGAAGAGCTTCAAAACATGATTGCTTGGCTGCATGATTTGCAAAAACTCTTACCCTTAAAAAGATAAATGTCTCTTACCCTTAAATGCCTTGCCCGTAATAAAGGAGAAGGAATATTTTCTTTTTTTATATATATAATCAAGACATTCCCTTGCTCTGACCCAGCTCACTCACTCACTCTTGTTTCATTTAAGTCAAGAAGGTTTCTTCTGGGCCTGATTTGTCTGTCAGAGTGATGTTAACCATGAACTACATATTGATCCTGTTGAAATCAATAGCACATTAACCACTGATTTTGGTGGGACAAGGGCTTGGCCAGAGAGAACTGCCTGTTCCTGCAGCAGCCAGGAGGCCAGCCAGGCAGCCCATCCAATCTTCCTTCCCTACAAGGGTGCCTTCTCCATGACTTTATTAGCTGAAATAGCTTTTTTTTCATCTTTTTTTTTTCTCAAAAAAAAGAGATAACCAACATAATCTTAGCTTTCTGTCCCAGAACCCTCCTATTTAGGGATCTGCCAACACCTCCGTGAAGCAGCTTGCCATGGAGGCTCAACACGGATGCTGAAGGAGTCCAGGCTGCTCAGCCTGCACCCCTGCAGCTTTCCTCCATGTGTAAATTGGACCACACGCTCTTCTCTGTCTGAGGACCTTGTAGGAATAGTCGCAGGCAGTTGATTTATCCAGCTCCAGCAGTCTTCTGGCCATTGTCTTGCTAAGGGTCCTGGACCTAAAGCCTGAT
>NW_010582933.1:0-54166 GCF_000705375.1 Tinamus guttatus
TGTCTGTGTGACACTCCCCCCTTCTTGTCAAGTTAAAAGCCTTCCTAATCAGGTTGGCCAGTCTGTATCATCAAAGGATAATACAGCTAAGCCAAGGAGGAGGGTACCCAGCAGGTATCAGCTCCCTTGGTGCTAATGTCAGCATGCGAAAACCCAAAGTCATATTTGGGTCATATCCACACTAAGAAGGGGAATTCTGTAAAAGAGCCAGACTGAGTAAGAGAAGCTATCTCGGGCACTTGAGAGTTCAGGCTACCTGGTTAAAGAAAATGACTGAAATGAAGAAATCGCATTTGAAGCAATAGCTTTTCCATCTTAAAGTAGGTTTACAGAAGTACCAAGTAAACCCAGAACTAAAAGTTTTAAACAAGTCTCTGAGACCTTCTTTAGTTGCCTTTTCTTCTGCACTAGAAAATAAAGGGTTCTGAAATTTGTCTTATTCATTTCTGTTTGCTTTTCTGCATAGCCACTATTCTTGTGTCCCTATTCATTCACAGGGTGGTTTTATAAAAGAGACTCAATTAAAAAATACACACACACATATATTTGAAGTAGGTATGATTAAAGAAGTTCTGATGCAGTTATCAAAATCAATAGTTTCATGTTCACCACATCAAGACTTAAATTTAGAGGGTAAGTATTAAAGCAAATAAACACTTTAAAGGAAATGTCTAAAAGCTGACCCCAAAACACCCACATAGCTTCACCCCATTAGGTGAAAGGCAGGCAGTTTCTCCTACATCTCTGCCATTTGTAAGTGTAAAACCATAGTAGCTTCCAGAATAAAGTCTGAAAGAATTACTTCTCAGAGAAACTATCATTTGTCTTCACCTCTTACCCTAATGGCCTTCAAGCCACTTGATATTTTGTCCTCTTCAACGGTAGCGATAACCTTCTGTCCAACAGTCAACATCACACCATTCACAACAGCATCGTTTGTGAAGATTATCAGATCATCTATCATCCCATAATCATGGCAAAATCGTGTCACAACTCCTTCTACAATTTTCAATTCTTTATCCTCCGAATCTAGAGAGAAAGTGTTAGCATAAAGACAGATTAGTTACTCACAGAACTGCTATCACTTTGACAGAAGGTACAACTTCCGTCCACAATACACAGTTAGATTCACATTTAAGGCTCTTCTAAGTAGTTATGGTTTCAACTAATGGAAAAAGCTGGTTAAATCTAAACAATTTTGTTTCTACAATGTTCTTTTTAAGCTACCTTTAAAAATTTAACATTAAAAAAACCCCCCAAAACCCCTGCAAGCTAAACAACTTCCTTCCAAAGCAAAGGGCCAAGTATTTTCTATAGCTTTCATTAAAAAAAAAAAAAACAGTCCATAACATTTTATGTAATACATTTAAATTTTCTGTATTGCAGAAAGCAGGAGAAGAAACAAGCACTGATGTTATAGAAGTAGAGCCCTTAAAAGTAGCTTATTCGATATAAAAGTTAATATACATGAGAACTGAGAAGTGGTACTGTTTCTTCGGAGACCTACTGCTTTCAAGTCTTTGTCTCTCTTGCTTTTAGTGCTAGGCAGTTGTTTCTACTTAGGATAATGCACTATAATGCACTATTTGGAAGATACCTTTTCATTTATCCTAGCTAGGTTGTCTCACAGCTGGCCTGAAAAAAAAAAAAATCTATTGTGTTACTTAAATTGCCTGGAAAACATCTCCAAATTACTCAAACCTCCCTACATTTCTCTTCTCACCTGGTCCAATGAAAAGAAGAATTAGCATTATCCTAAAACCTGTATATATTACAATTATAGATGAAAAACGTCTTAACACTGAAAGCCATTATTATTTTTAAACAAAGGTTTTAAAAAAAAAAAACTCTTTTTTTTTTTAAAAAAAAAAGTATCACTGTAGAAAGTATTGCAAGACTCCAGCCTTGTAAAAACACACAACCCTTATGGTTTTACAACCCTTGATGCGCTTAATTCATAAAGGCAGCGGTTAAGAAACACACATTCCTGTGGGGGCTTGTGTAACACTATTCAGAGAATTGTAGCTAGCAAAAGCTAGTACTCAAAAAAATAGCCAACAAGTTGATCACAAGTCCTGTGATGTAGCGAGCTGCACACGGAAACTTCCTCACACTTATGCAACAAGCAGAACTTATGCCCAGAACAGCTTAAGTGACCTGAGCGAGGGAGCATTTTTTTTTTAATTTGATCTAGGAAAAGAATAGAAAACAATGCCTATCATTTTCTCATACACATACTTAGAAGAAAAAAAAAAAAGCTAATGAATAATTCTTTAAAAAAATGCCTTAAATAAGTGTAAGTTTGAAGGCTCAAAACATCAGTTACATCATCTCACCACCCCACCAGGAGGGGAAATAGGTTTATTTATGAAAGCAGGATTACAAGTGACTCAAGCTATGTCACCCACTATCACAACACTCTTTTTACACTTCATACCACACTAACCAGTAACAATCAACACTCAGAACTCTTTAACCACACCAACCAGGAACAACAGTGAGAACTCTTCAGATGATTTAATGAAAAACTTCTTTTAGGAAAACTGCCAGATACTTTAAGGTCAAAAAACAGCCTTTTTTTTTCCCCCCTTTCTACTTTTTTTCTTTCTACTTTTTCCCTTAAGCAAGGGCAGGCCCAGGCCTACCTCCACACAGCCAGATCACCAATATCCTCAACACCAGAGTCCATATCAGCAGTTTAAGCTGCACGCGGCACCAGAAACCCACAGCACGGCCGAGAACATCTACCTGCGTTCTCCCACCTCCCATCGGGTCCCTCGTCGCCGTCCGCGCGCCTCCAGAAGTAGGAGAGCGTCTTAGAAAGGAGGCTGAGCATCGCGCGCGACACCAGCGCCGCAGAGAGCACAAAACAACAAACCACCAGCACAACCCCAACGGGCACGAGCGCAACGGCTGCTCTTCAAGAGCCGCGAAGCTGCCAGCCAATCAGGCGGCTCGCTGCTGGTCACGTGAGCAGGCCCGCCCCTCCCCCGCGGTCGGGGGCGGGAGACGTTAATTAACGGCCAACGGGCGAGGCGCTTTCCCGCCTGCGGCGTGGGGGGAGGGGGAGGCCCTGCAAGCGCGGTTAGCGGGATGGCGATGGGGGGAGGAGGGGAGACCGATGCCTCATCCCTGGTAACTATGCGGCAGCCCTGCTGTGGGCAGGCTGGATTGTACCTCTGTCTCTATGTCCCGTTCCAGAGTCATCTGGAGTGAATTAAGCTTTTTCCAAAATACTCGTGGTGTTTAAAAGGCTTTCAAGGCAGTGTTCAAATGCTTGTGAAAGTCTAACTTGCTAGGAACAGATTTCTCCATAACCTTGTGTGTTAGCTGCATAACTCCAAAGAGAATGTGTTTTGGTCCACAGGAGTGGGTCAGGTGAAGGATCCGCATGCAGCAAGGCTGGATGAAGAGCCTGTTCCTGAGCTTATGCGGCACGCGGCCATCTAGGCTGCCATGCTCCCCAAAAACCCTAAGGATCAAAATGGCCTAGGCAGGAAAGACAAGTATTTAGTTGGACTGCCCTTTATTACATTCATAGAAATATTTTATATTTTTAATAGTAATAAATAGATAGGGCAAATACTGACTGAGCCTGTTGGAACTCTTAGGATGGTGATTACTGTCAAAGCCTGTAAATCCAAAAGTTCATACTGTACTACAGGAAGGAGATTGAATCCCTTGTAAGCTACTGGGCCTGCATTTTGCTCCTTGGTCAGTTGATGCCCCCTAGGCATAAGCTGGGAATAAAAAGGCTTTGAGGAATCACTGCTAGAAAAGTACTTCACAGAGTCAAGTTTTTCGAAGATGAAAATAGTAAAAATGGAATACAGGCTGTGAATTACAATAGTGTAGTAGGATGTTGTGAAAGAATGCTTTGGTAGTGTAGCTATTAAAAGCTCAACAGAAGAAGAAAGTGGTAGTCAGCATTGTAAATGTAAATTTACCTGAGCTCAGATGTGGTATGTGGCTGCATTTGGATACAGGAATGTTGACATGAGCCTGTTTTTAATACTTGTTATTAATGTCCTTTATTAAATCAAGTACTGATATAATCCTTAGAAGTACAGTAAGCTTATGTACCTATTTTATCATGTCGTCCCTTGGCAGGTCAGATGTAATCTTCAGTTTTTATGCTCAGCAGTTACTGCGGGCTTGCCATGTGGCCAAGGCTAGTGCATGACCTAGTGACTGCTACAGTCCAAGCTTGTTCGGTTCCAGTTCTTGCTTAAAGGTGAGAAGTCTTTTGTAGCCTCTCTTATAAGCCTGTTTGATTTGTCTTCCCTTGACATCTCCTTTTGACCTAATTTAGAATAAAAATACTTGATTTGTAAAGCCTTTTCAAAAGCCTGTGATGTTCTGTTAGCATTACTGCATTATTCACTGCATTCTTTGTGTAAGTTTTCTATGTGCCTTTTAGCATTAGAAAGAATCTCCTTACTGTTTGTATCGCACCTAGGGTCTTGGCTGCTGACTTTGGCTTCTGGCTACCACATCTTCCCATGTTTGTGTACACACAAAAGAGATGAAATCTTTCTAGGATTCAAAATGCTCAAATTAAGGAAACCTAAAATAAGGTCCCCAAAGGAGTTTCTGAGTGGAAAATGAACTGTGCCGTTTGAGTGGTTTCTATTGAAAGTGGTGCCAAACGCAGCGGGTACAGTAATCACATGGTGAAACTGCAAAAGGAAAGCAGCAAATACTGAGAAGTGCTGAGGCAAGGGGGGAAAAAAGGAAATGGCAAATACTGAGAAGTGAAAAGCAAATACTGCAAAGTGCAGAGGCCAGAGGGAAGAAGGTATCTCACCTACGCAGAGGAAATCCTGCAGTGAGGCTCTTGGTAGAGGGAGTTTTGTCATACGGTGCCAGCTGGAAGGTGTGAGTGCCTCATGGTGCCCAAGCCCTGCTCTCTTCTGGCAAGCAGGGCTTGAGATTCTTTTTACTTAGGTGAAATCAAATAAATGCCTGAATATCTCACCAGTTCTTCTAAAAAATTGACATCCCTAAATTGACTACAACAGGCGTAACGGTAAAATGCGATCCTGTTTTATACCGACTGTAAATCATGTTAGAGCAAACCAAGCATTCACAGGAAAAGATGAGAAGTAAGTATTAGTCATTTCCATTAATATATAATATTTTAAAGGATACAGATCATAAGGTATTTGAGCTATACTTTTCCATGAACAAAGAAGATAAGAATGATTTAATTATTTTAAGCAGTGTCAAGTTACAAAGTTTCTTTTAAATTTATTTTTCTTACATTCTACAGCTGTGTGTAGTGCATGATTAATTTCTATGTCCCAGTTTGTTCAAACAACTGTGACATTTTAATATTTTTTTCAGTGTTGGCTGATATTTTGAAAATAAAATAATCTACAGTTGGTACAAATTGAAAAGTTATTTTAGCAAACTTGAAAAGGTGGTGCTCTTTGGAGTACTGAAGATTTAATTGTGTCTTGATTACAACAGCCTTTAAAGTACGCACAAAAGACCTGGTCATTGCTGCAGTTGTCAGGATGCCAACATCTTCAAGATACAAGCATTCTTTTATTTTTTATTGCCTAATCAGCAGCAGGACGGGATCCAATGTGCATTGGTCTTTCAACGTCACTGCTGCCTGCTAGATTTTAAATACGATGTTCAATCATTGTGGTATTCTGTAAATGTTAGTGCAATTTGGGTGTGCAGGGTTTATCTGAACCTTCTAGAAAACTGGGGTTAATAGAAAAAGATACTTTAGTATTCTACAGTGAAATAGATGATTCTTCAAGGGTCTCTTAACTTATTTGTTGGGATACTTGAAACTTTTTTATCTGTAGTTTAAATACTGCATTTTCAAGTACTTTTTCTCTTTTGAAACAAGAACCAGAGTGTTAATAAAGTGGCTGTTATAATAACAAAAACTGCTGAGAAGGATTTTATTTAAATAGCCAGTTACAGGGTAGCACTCAATTATAAAACAGATTTGAAACATTTTTAATTTGTTGGTCTAATTTGGAAGGAGCCCCATAAGAATGTAGTACAGTCATTTTCTAGTGTATTCCGTTAATTAAAATTCAGGAGGCATTTTCCTGTTCCCTGGCTTAACTGAAGTTTTTGCTGTGCTTTTGTTCAATATATGAATAGATGGTGCTGGAAGCCAAAGTGTAAGGGAGAACTTTTCAAAGGCTGCCTGACTCTCTGAACGGTGAGAAGATCACCAAGTGTACGGGCAGCTGTTTTCACAAGGCTGTTTTAAAGTGACAGGTACCTTTTCAGTTGAAGGTAAGCATGAAGGGTTTTGACTGTTTAAAATTGTGCTATAATTTTACTATAACTCATTTCTCAAGATATTTGAACAGATTAGTGAGCAGTGAGATGATCAGAAACAGAGCTAAAGGAATGAGCAAAATGGTTGATACTAAGTGATTTTGAGAAAACGAGTTCTACTGTAGCTGAGTTATTGTGAGTATATAAGTTTATCTGTGTCTCAGTGAAGTGGATCATTTTAGATATCTGATAACAAGTGTTAAATCATATAAAAGCGCAAATTAAGTGCATTTAAAAGTCTATTATCCTAACAAGAAAAGAATGCTTTAGTTACAGAGTAGTTCACAAATTTTAGTTTTAAAATGTTAGTCAAAAGTTCTAATTTTATGCTTTTTCTTAACTTTATGTTAATATCCAAATATATTTCTGAAATCTTCATCTATTGAAGTATCATAAATAGCAAACTTTATTTTTTTGGTATTCATACTAAATTATTGTGAACTATAGCTATGGAATGTTATGTGCTTGTGTGCAAGACGGCTGCTAGTATGCTTACCTATGAAAGGTGAATGTAATGTGAAATGTAAATACACTTGAATACTAATTATTACTTGTATTTGCTATGTTCTCCATAGAGTTAAAAACAGTTTAGCATGAGTCTAAATATGAAGAGACTAAATTGTACTTTTAATCTTTCTGCATCATTTGCCATTGTTATTACCATTTAATTGTCTTTGTGAAGTGTTATGACCAGGGAAGACGGTTACAGAGAAGAATTTAGCTATGACAGGATGCCAACTTTGGAGCGTGGAAAACAAGAGAATGGAAATTATGTACCTGATATTAAATCTAGTGATCTTCAGCTATCAAAGCGGCTACATCCTTGTTTTATTTACAGAACGTGGATCTTTTCTTTGCTGATGGGAGTGAGTATTTTAAATCATATTAAGTTTAAAAATTGCAGTACTTAGAAGTCTGTCCTCTTTTAAATCATTTACTGAACCACAATTTCATCATTGGTAATGTTGAATAGAAATATAGGTATAGAATGGAACATGTTTAGCAAGTAAAAAATGCTACACTTGGCTAATGGTAAATTTTGGATACTTATATACTTACCAAATAGTCTATCTTAAAGATGAATTTATCGTGATGATTAATTCTAGAGCATAAACAGAGAGGGATAAAATATTACCACATACTTATATAGGCACATACAAACAATGCTTTTTTGTGAAGTAACCTGATTCTATGGCTTCTTTTAACATTTTTAACTGTTAAAGGTAGTTTGCTTTCCCTAATAACATTTTGGTATTAAAACTGTGATATTTAATTACTGTTTCTTTCTCTGTTTGATTGTCATGATAACAACGTAATTTTTTAATTTCACTACTAACACAGAGCATTGATCTTGCATGTGCACCAAATTCTTCTTCACATTCCGGCCGTGATAATTAAAGCTTAATATAGCAATTTTGGCTGTTTTTTTTTTCCCCCTTCCTTTTTTGGTTAGCCTGTATGTTTTGCAGAATGATTTTTACAAGAGTTGAAAGAGTTTTTTTTTTTCTATGATTCTATGAAAATGTTTATTTCACCTTAACTATAGTAAATACTTATTTTGCCCAGTGAATGAAATCCCTGTCTATCTTTGATGGAAACATCTGAACTCTTTTCTCTTTCTGAAAACAAGATTTGCTTGAGAATCTGGAATTTCCTTTAGATATACCATTACATAAAAAGGGCAAAAGAAGAGCTGTCTTTCTTGGCTTTAAATATTTCTGGAGACTGTAAAACTTAACTGTCAAAAAGAATAACTCTCTTTAGTTAGATCTTTCTTTTTTTACCCAGTTGTGCATGATTAGGCATTATTTGGGATTAATCTTAATTTGCTGAAAGCATGAATTTTATGGAAAAATGAAAATGCAACAGCCTGATAAATTTCAGTTAGACAATATTGGTCCCAAATACTGAAGTGATTGATTTCTTTCAACTCATCTGAAACACAGAGGTCCAGTAAGGAAAGTCTGTGTGCTAAGGAACAGAAGTTACATTGTGAACAAAACTGTAATGGTTCAGGGAGCAGTTGCAGACTATAAGGTGGCATCCAAGTGTCCGTAACCACTTTCAGCACAGACCATTTTGGTGCAGGAATAGTTCAGTATGCTCAAGCACAATTTCAGGCTGCTTTTTATAAATACTGTTACTGCAGGGTGCCAGAATTCTCCGTGTGTATATTTGTGTATTTATATGCACATATGCACTATTTCAATTTTCTCTCATCCCTCTTTTGAAGAGGGCTTTTAGAAGACTTGCATAATATTACAAAAAAAGGCTAAATAAATATGAAAAAGGCTAAATAAAACAGAAGAACCATTCTATTTCTTGCCTTCTACAACCCCTTCCAAAAATGTCTACTCAAAAAACAAGCAAGAAGAAAAATATTAGTAGAATATATTTAGTATTTAATATTGAGAGAAAGAAAGAAGCAGGACTCAACACTCATGGATGCATCACAGGACCAAAGTATAAAGGCGGTTTGAAGGGAGGAAGGAAGACAGGAGGAAGAATCCTCACCAATGTATCCTATTTTTTTTCTTACTGTATTCCTGAGCAGGGGAGTTGGACTAGCTGATCTCTAGAGGTCCCTTCCAACCTCAACCATTCTGAGATTCTGAGTCCCTGTGAAATGTATTCCAGGTGTTACTTTCTAGTTCACAGAATGTGAAGTAGAAGCTTAGTTGAGGTTTCTGAATATTTTGCTTCATTTTTTTTCATATGAAGACTGTATTGTTAATGTTCAACAATTTGACCATTAGCTTGATTTGAAAGGAATTATGGATGTCCATCTGGCTCCTCTTTTTAACATCATTTTATTCATATTAATTTGCATTATTTGTTGCTTTGCAGACTTGCCTCCTTATTACTTCTGGATTTTCATTATATCTGGGAAATATCTTTCCATCTGAAATGGATTATTTACGTTGTGCAGCAGGTTCAGTAAGCATTCTTAATTATTTGCTGTGACTTTTTGACCCTTAAACAGTAATACACATTTTTGTGGATATATTTGCATTTTGTCTTTTTAATACTAACCTTTTTAATGGAAGATTTAATTTTATTTAACAGTTCATTAATGAATTTTCATTTGTCGTTAAGAGATTAACACTTGTCATAGCCAGTGATCTGTTAACTTGATCACAGTAGGTAGCCATCTATCCATAGTTTTCAGTAGTTTTTTTTGTTCCTAATTTTAAGAAAATTTGCATGGTTACATATTTGTGGATTTTCTTGACTAACTACTATTAGAATGTATTTCAAGCACATCTGCTATTCAGTGTGTTTTGCCATAATAACCAAGTATGAAAGCATCCTGAAAAAGTTCTCTTAAATATTATTTTCTTAGTACAGCATGTATTAAAGTTGTCTTATATTTTAAAATTCCCATAATTTTTACTTTTTATTCCCATAATTTTTACTTTTTATTTAATTTTTTTTGCCTTACTCTGTTACATAAGCCTAACCCCCACTTCAGTTCTGTGGATAAGATAAATCTGATGTAATTGCTTTGTTTGTGACAAGATTCTCATGTCTCTGATATTTTGGCAACGGTACTTGCAAGTCTGCTTTAGGTAAGGTACAAGAGATACTTTACTTCAAACAATGTGCCAGCAGTTGCCTGTGTTTCTTTTAGAGGTATTATGAATAAAGTTGAAGTAGCTTTTGAAGTTAGTGTCTTCATTGATCTATTATGATTTGGACTATTAGTGTCATTGTTCAGATGTGTCTATTTCTGCCCTGAAATCTTGTCTGCTGAACTTTACAGATTTTCTGTATTCTTACAGAATTTCCACAGATCTTATAGGAGCAGAAGGTTAGGTGACAAATCACCTCCACATTGTTTTTGAATGGTTCACTATGGGCAGGACTGAGTTCTACCTGAGGACATGTACGTTTGGGTGTCTGACTGTGAGCAAGGTGTCCCAACTCCTGCAAAAAACAAGGGAGACGGTATAGCCAAAATAGCCTAGAGAGCTCTGGCCGATCATCTATTCAATATCTAGTTAGGATGGACTGAATTGCTCTCTGGGTTTTTGACCATCTTGACTGTGCATGGGATTCAGTTGTAATATAGTCATGTTGTGTTTGAGAGATTCCAGGATATTTGAGATGTATATGTTAGTTTTAATAATGTTAAATATAGGTCAATTAGGTGTTGAGGAAGTGCTGCTAAGAATTTTAGATGTAAATATTAATCTAATTATAGTGATTCTGTTGTTAAGCTGCCAGTGTTTAGAACTGAAAACAGATAATGAAGAAATGCAACATTTGTTACAGAATTCATTCTTTAACATGGAAATATTTTTAAATATTTTTAGTGAATTTTTGTTTATCTTAAGATTGTTGCATCATTATATATTTGTGTAAGGCAGAGTTGGCTCTATACAGTACAACTTGCTGAAGATCTAGCTCTGCTCTGAAGTGTATATACAGTTAGATTCGTTACAATGGATTAGTTTTACACAGTTCTTCAGAACTGTACCATTGTGGAAATAGCCCAAAATTTAGCTTAAATAACATTGCCTTTTTAAGGGTGTGGAGGCCAAGTATTGTCATAGTTATGCTTTGAGCTCAGATGATAGAGAACTTTTTTTTTTCCCCCAGAATTTCTGATCTTTTGCTTAAGTCATTAACCTGAAGTATGTAACCATAGCCATTAAAAGCATACATGTAAATATATATATAAAAAAATATTTCTGCAGAATATTCTACTAGTCTTCTCTTAATTTTTCTAGTGTGTCCCTTCAGCTGTTGTGAGCTTTGCTATAGCAAGGAATAAAATTAATGTGGTAAGTGTAAGATTTTTATTGTCAGTTCTATCAATTCTTTCCCTTGTGCATAAAATGAGAAAGAAACATATTTGAAATTGTTTTTCAGATACCCAATTTTCAGATTCTGTTTGTCTCTACATTTGCTGTTACAACAACATGCTTAATTTGGTTTGGATGCAAACTTGTTTTCAATCCATCAGCTATAAATGTAAGTCACTAAAGCAGCTACTAACCAATCTCCATTTATCTTTACAGAAAAATGTGTAGATCATGTGTGAATACAATGTTGTTAATGTAGCAGTGCAAAGAGATTGTCCAGCAGTAATTGTCTCTTCTGAATAAGGCAAGACTGAAAAATGGAGTTCAGAGGGAAAAGGGTAAAAGATGCACAGTACAGCTAACAGAGGAGATTAATATGGAAATGATTTTCCTAGCTAGTTTAGAGGAGATTAATACAGAGATTATTTTCCTGCCTTTTCCAGAAGTTGTCTGTAAATCCAAAACAGAAATTAGATCTTCACATGTGATTTGGTTGGCTCATCTGTAGATTAGCCTGTTGTTAGGGTTTATTTGTGTGAAATGAGAAGGCATCCCAAACAGTGCTACATCTAGGACATTTAATCTTCAGTTTAATACAGCCCGTTTTTGGATCTTATTTAATGGATAATTTTGATTTTGACAAACATTTTTCCCTTATACCAGCACAATGTGAGAAACACCGTTATGTTGTCTGAAGCACACACATTTAATGCTGGGAAAAGTTCTGTATTTTGGAGTCATGGCCTTCTAAATTCTCTTTTTGGTAGTCTGAGCCAAGCAGAAAATACACAGCTCTGTTTTCGGCTGTGATAAAATATTTTGAGAGCTGTGTACAGTTGGGTCCTTCTATGTGCTGTGTGTTTCTTGGTTTACACAAGCCACAATTCTCTGCACAGCCTTTGCTAACTTTTTGCTAGTACAGCAGCTTCCTCATGTATCTTTTCCCACCGAGTGTCTTAGGCTCTTGGGATCTTGGGACTCAACGAATTATGCCGAGACATAGGCATATTGGCTTCATCCATTTTACCTTTGCTGCATAGGGAGTTCAAATGTTAGAAACCAGTCCTAGATTCTGAAAGAGAAGTATGACTGGAGAAAAAAAAAAAAAAACAGTCTCTTTCCATTCCCTTTCCCTAGGAAGTATGCCCATGATCACAGCACTGTCACGATAGTGGAGGGCTATGTCTGCCCAGGAAAGATAGATCCAAGGGAGTCATTTTGCTGCTGCAGTGAATTATTTTGTTGTGATTTTCTGTGACAAAGTTAATTTTGCTTATGCTCTGAAGAAGCTTTGAGCTGACCCAGTATTTAAGAACTTAACTTTAGTTGCCTGCTTTTGAAATGCTTTCCCTTCAGAGTAGTGTTTAGGTTGCTTGAAAATGTATTTTACTGTGTTATTAAGTATTAAAATCTTTTGATCAAGGCAAATCAAACTATTTGGAAAAAGGGATTATATTAGGTTTAGAAAAGTGGAAGTATCGAACATGAAATTTATAACAGGATTAATTAAATTCTGCATTTGTCAAATGGTGGTGATGTACAATAATATCCACAAAACAACCTTTTTTTTTTTTTTTTTTTTACGATTTTCATACTTTCCACATGTCAGTTGTATGTCACTGCTATGTTCTAGGTCACTGAATAAAGTCAGAATAACCAGGCTGGCTTTGAAACTTTTTTGTACCTTTCTATCATAAAAGTAACTTCTAGTGCTGATTTGCTTTCCTTTTGGAAGGATACCATTATACTGGAATAGTCTCACTATTTGGCAGCTCCCTTGTACAGCTACTTTCCATTACCCATGTGGTGTAAACAACATGTGGAATGCCATCTCTTCAAATGTTCTTCCATCATCAGTATTTTATCCCCTTCCCATGGGAAGGTGCATAAGAAAACAATATTGGTTTTCGTGTGAAATCTTTGCCAGTAATTTAGAAAAGCAGTGAGCTTTGTAAGCTTTGTAAGCTATGTAAGTAAGGAAATAAATATTTTTTAATAAAAATATACTGTTACAGAGGACCTGGGTAATTCTTGGTCAGTGTTACTCGTGTTGATAGATAACTTTATGGAATGTCCTTCTATAGATAAATGCAATTCAAAATAAAAGCCCTGTCCTAGACTGTGACTGTGTTAGACAACTTGATTAGTGTGGAGAAAATAGGAAACTTCCAAAGCATAAAGGATGTAAACTGCTTGCTACTGCCACCCTCTTCCTTCCCAGCCCTCTGAGCAGGAAGCCTGGTGGGCAAGAAGGAGCATTCAGGAATTGAACCTTGGTGCAGGCTGATTACTGCGGCTAAAGAAGTCTAGACCTTGAAGGGTATTCAAAGTAAATCCAAATTGAGTCCATTCATTTAATTGTCTCCATGTGAATTGAGTGTCTGTACTTCTACTGTAGTGGAAATGTTCCTGTGCCCAAGACCCTGAAACCCAAGACCCAAATGGTCTTGTTCACCTCCAAGTAGATGCCTGAGGCAGGATTCAGTGACCACAAATATCATATCATTTTATGGGGTGTGACATATTCTTTGTGTCTGCTGCTGCTACTACTGTGGACACCTGGCAGTCTCCTGTAAGTCCCATGTTATACATGTCATTTATGTAAGCATGAACAGTATGTTTGGGTATCTCAAATGGCACCCTAAACCTACTTTATAGTGCTTATGAGACCGCAGTGTTTATAAACTTAATCTTATCCCTAGAGACTGGTTGGCTGAATAGCTTTTGGGGTTCCCTTCACGGACCGTATCTAGGTCTCCACTGAATGGAACGGCAGCTTAGACATCTTGGCTGCATATAGATACTGTAATGTGCCTGATTTAGGTGATTAATGTAAAGCGTCTGCCGCCATTAGCTTTAGGTGATTAACATAAAGTGTCTGCCACCATTAGCTGTACCCTAACTTATCCTACCTGGCAGGCATCTGCCTCCCTGATGTCCAGGAGGGCATCAGTCTCCTGTTGGTCCTCTCTAATTATTTGTCAGGCTTATGGAGATACCAGAACATCTGTAGCACGTCTCAGATGGTATTAATGTATGTGTTTAAGCAACTAAATAGAACTTGAATTCAGTTCAAGATTAAATAATTTCTACTTTTCATGCATTTCTGAGGTGCCACATTTTTAATATGTGGTCCAGTTTTAAAGCAAATTGGATTTAAAGTAGTGATGCTGCACTATTTTCTACTCAGTTACACTGCATGTCCATTGTCACGGAGAAGACCACAGCTTGCTTGATTCTCTTTATCCAGAAGTAGAATTGATACAAAAAAGTGATAATTATAATGTGGATTTTCTTTAGTTCTTAGAAATCTAACCTATTTTCCTCTACTACAGATGGCTCAGAAAGGTGGTTATTTTTATTTTTTGCTGTATTACTATTTAAAAAAATGAAAAAATCTAGAACTGAAGATGAAAATTTCACTTTAGTCCAGGGCCGTTGAAGTATTTTTTATAAAAGGAAAGTCCTATGTGATATTCTGCATTATGTCAGAAAAAAATATTGTAACAATATCTGGACCCAAACTTGTATGTCTGCTTTGTGCTTCACTGTGCAATGTGGCTTTACCATCCCACGTCAGAACCAAAACTCTGTGTCAAAACATGTCTGAATCCTGGGAATTTTCAGGCTAGATTAAGTTGTTCTGCAGGCCACATGTTTGACACCCCTTCTTTTGCCAAATAATGTCTTTATTTTTCAGGCTAGCGCTTTCCCTAGAAACTTTACCATTGTGACATTTATTGCTGTTGTGGGTCTAGCAAAACTGTATAGTCTGTCATCTGCTATAAGGTCCCGAGCACTCATAGAAATTCCTGAGATGGACAAATTTCAGTGTCCCCAAAGACTCTCAAATACGCCATTTAAGATATTTTGCAAAAAGACTCATGCTATAATGTGTATGCCAGAGAAGAACTGAAGGTTTGATCTTAAATCCTGACATGAGGGAACAATATCCTTCTGTTCCAAGTCCTTGAGCAATGGCTTACTCGGATTGTATAGTCTCTGAAGGGGATGCAGCCTCCTGAAACTCCTGGTACTTCGCCCAATGGCCTGACCTAAGCACTAAATGTCTCCTCGTGCTGCCAGTGAAAAAATATGCTACTTCTCAAAACTTATGGTAGGAAATCCAGTCTGCCTGACTCACGAGCACCTCGAAAATGATTCAGCCCACTTAAAGTAGTTGTATTCTTTTTTTTCAGATGACACAAAAATGTAAAGAAATGTTAAGTACTCAGTTCATCAGCACTCTGCTAGCACTGTGTTAGTAGAGCACTGATGCTCCCTGTTTCTTCTGATTGTGTTTGATTTCAGCACTAGCTGAATCCCATGGCACCACTGGGATTGCACTGTAGGTTCTGGAAGCCTGTGGCCCTTCTCCCCTCCCAGCAGCTTGCCTTAATTGCTGGACTTGCTATGCACTCTCTTGTTTGCCCTCTCTTGGGTCACCTGAATTGTTCATCATTGTTCATTGTTCATGTTTTGCACATGGGACATTCTGCTGCAGAGTGCGAGAGTACAAAGCAACCACCCTGCAGAGAGTAGGTACTCTCCTGGAAGACAGTAAGAAAACCTTTAGTTATAATATTTCTATAAATGAAATGAATGGCTCTTTCTCAGATTAGGCTTCTGAGGTTTTTTGTGTGCAATTAAGGGTTGCCCTTGGGATTTACCAAGAATGAAGGAAACAGTTGGGCAATATACCTCATTAATAGAAGTGTCTAAATGCCACAGAAAGTACATCAACTAGATGATCCAGCTGGATCCCACCTCCTCTTATTTTTTTAATATGGAAGATTTAACTCATTATGTCTTGGATTCTGCCGACAGATAAATTTCAACTTGATTCTACTTATTCTGCTGGAAATCTTCATGGCAACTACTGTGATCATTTCAGCTAGATCTACCGAAGACTGTTGCGTGAGGAAGAAAGTAGGTACCCTTAAGAACGAAAACATTTTTTTTTTCTTGTCTTTCTAAGTAACTATTAATAATACTAGATTTCTCCTTCAGTGTGTAACTTGACAAGTTACTGATTACTCCAGTATAATTTCACATTTTGTGGTAAAACCAGCTTTGACCAATAAATGAAAGTACCATACTACATAGCAGTAATACTCTCTTCTTCAGGAGTGCAGTGAGCCTTCTGCAAAGTGCAGCTTTGGGTTGTGTGAATACAAGTGCAGTGCAGGGTTGTGTGAATATCTTATGAACAGTCATAGCAACTATTTTACATATATCTAGAGCAAAACTTCATGAAATACTAAAACACAGTGACTTATATGAATGCAAGTAATAATGTTTTGAATCCTTGAGTGGAGAAAGTATTCTTTACATATAAAGATTTGTTGATATTAGTACAATGAATGTTAATTTTTGGTTTATCTTTAATCAGAATTGCTCTCCCAAATCCCATTCCCTATTTTCTACTACAGTACTTGCTTTACATAATCATGAAGCAAATACTTGTGCTATATCATTGTGTATTCCAGCAAAAAATAGTTTGCTAGACAAAGTTGTGTAGAAAGCTGTGCCCTAATTCTGTTACTGTTTTCTCTGTGCCAGCAAAATCTGGACAAACTCTGGAAGGCTGAGGGATACAGCATGTTTTCAGATTTTGAAGGTGGAAAAGGGAGAGAAGATGAACATTGTCATTATTGAACAGTGGTCGCGTAACAGCTAAATGGGAACTATCTCATTGGCTTTTAGAGTGAATGATGTGGAAACTATGTCAGTGGATCAGTGGATATCAGTGGAAACTATAATGGCTTGTGCAGGGTATTAGAAGAAATGCACTGTTTTGCATACTTCTGATCATGATTTTTTTTTTAATCTCCGTAGAATACTGCATATGACAATACCACTGTTTTGAGCAATGTCAGCTTTCCAACTCGAATCCTGAAGTCATACTCTGTAAGAAAAAAAATGTTTTCTTTCATGAAATCAGTTTGTTACCTCATCTTTCATCCTTCCAGGCCGTAAACTAATTTTAAACCAGGGAAGTTCGGTGTGGATAGTAACTGAAAGAACACACTTAGACAGAAATGTGAGACCTATCTTAAAAATATTTCCCTTTATAGTGTTGTAAGATAAATGATAACTGCCATCTGCAGGAGGAAAGAGACTCCTAATGACTTAGGATAAATAGTTTAAACAGTACTGTCTCTCAGCAGAGCTAATAAGTATGTTTATATTTACATTTTCAAAATACTTCCTGCATATCTAATATTATAAATGATTTTTTTTTCCGGTGACTCTCTCTCTATATGTACATAGAAAATTTACTGTTCAAATGCATTAATAGTTTGTGGTCTCACACTGTTTCAGGTGATTGAGGTGATTATTGGAATTTCATCGGTATTTGGTGGAATAATTGCATTGAATATGGATGTTCTAGTCTCAGGTCCATATCTTTCAGTAACATTCTTTTGGATCTTAGTTGCTGTAAGTAGTGCAAAGTGAACATCATCTTTTAAAAGAATGTCTTTGATTTTCTTTTTTTCTCTCTAGCATGGTGTTTATTTGGCCCTAATATTAATTGACAATTGCTTCTTAACAAATAACTTAACACTTGATTATGCTTCATGCATTATGCAATGTTCTTGTACTATTTCAGTTTATATATTTCAGTCCTTGTAACATATTCTGATAATTTTTCAGTCATAACTTCAGTAAAATGGAAGTAAATAATAAGGGTTTTAAAAGTATTATGAGCGAAGTGTTTTGTCAGACAACTCCTAGTTATCACAGTATGTCTGGCTTCAGAACAAAGAAGATGTGTTTATCTACAACATCACTGAACTCTTAGAAAATCACTTTTTGCCTGCAAGTCTTAACTGACTTAAAAGCCTGAGGCTTTCATTGCTAATCCTTGTCACTAATAACAGCCTGTTCCGTGGAGCAGTGAGTTCACAAAGCATCATATACTGCCCTGCTTCCCACAGATGAGACTGGCTGAGAATGAGGGCAGTGAATACATTATATTCTAGGCCCCATATGCCTAGAAAATCCCTTAAGGTGAAGTGGACAAAATAGCAGTGAAGTTCTTCAGGATTCAGAACTCTTAAAGTTCAGTTCACAAGGGCTTCATGTAGAAGCATCAGGTTATGTAGATACTACTCATATCTCAGTATATATGGTTTAATCTTTCAAGAAATTCAGGATGTGATCTGTGACTAGTGGGAATCAGAGTAATTCTGTTGTAATTTGTGCACTTTATTTTCCCTCCTTTTTAGTGCTTTCCAAGTGCTATTGCAAGCCATGTAGCTGCTGAATATCCAAGTAAATGTTTGGTAAGTGTGTAAAATCCTTGCATTTCGTTATTAGAGTGAAATAATATAGTGCTCTGATAGTGAGCACCAGTCACGTTTGTCCATTCGCTTTTAATTATTGTTACAAAATATAACAGAAATGTGTAGCAGAAATGTAAGAGGGTGTTTCTAAAAAGAAATCCAGCAGGTCTTTTGGAGACTGAGTTCCATGAACTCCAGGAAAGAAGTCAAATGACTTTCTTTTGTATTGATTGGTAAATTTTTACGTATTACTGTACGGAATGGAGATAGCTCATATGGTACTTCTGGAAGTGCTTTCATGCTCCTGAGCTGAGGTGCCTCCTCATATCCAGCATGTTACGAGAGTGAGGCTGAGGTATGTATCTGCTTTTTCCCGTCTAGATATCTTCCTTTTTTTCCCTTTTCCTGCTACTATGAGCCATGTCTTTTGTAAAAGAAGGATCTTAATCAAGGGTGCAGGCTGAATGGGTCCTAGAGCATATTCTGACCAAAATCCTGATCTGCATGACCTGCAACCAAGACTAAGAATGTGCAGTTCAGTTCAGTGCAGTTATCCCTTGAGTCCCAGGTGTGTGATTAAGTCTCTGTAATTACAGTCATACAAGCATAATTAAGTCAGTAATGATGCATGACCACGACTCAAGTCAGAATTTTATCCTGTAGGATGTTGCTTGAATGAAAACCAGCCTGCTGTTCTATTGTAATAACTTCGCCTCAAAGCACTCCAAGCTATTTGCATAGGTATTTTTGGTTGTAAGCTTGTAATATCAGCTGTTAATTCTTATTATTTCATACAAACTAAAAAATAAATGATGCTTCTGTACTAGCTCTCTGAATCTGGTATTGTTTCCCCTGTCTGCATACGAAATACTCTTATAAGCAAGTGAACAGAGAGAGTCATCCATGTGAAATGGAAAATGAAGTACAAAAGATTTGCCTCATGTATTTTAGTTGGATATTTCTGTTACATTTGCTTCAAGGACATACAGCTCACAAGTAAAAAAAAAAAAAAAAAGAAAAAAAAAGTTACTTGTTTGTTTTTCCTGTTCAACATTTTTTATCTTTTTTTTAAATAGGTTGAGGTCCTGATCGCTGTTAGCAGCGTCACCTCTCCGTTGTTGTTTACAGCTTCAGCATACTTATCCTTCAGTATCATGCAAGTTGTTGACATCTTTAAAAATTATCCACCTGCTGTTAAAGTATGTATTTTTATGCAATTGCAAAGTGAACATCTACCATTAAAGTAGGATTACAGAATTAATTAGGAAATATAAGGAGATAACCCAAATTTCTGTTTTAGTTCAAACTGAAAATTCAGCCCAAATTTATGAAAAGTGCACAGAAGGGTGTGAAATATCAGTGATACTAACTGAAAGTTGTTTTTTGATTTCACATAGTCTCTAAATTAAAGGAATATTCCCTTGAACATTGAGAAAACAAGCTGCTTTTTTTTTTTTTTCTTGAAGAAAAGGACAGACATCCAGTTAAACCCACCAGCCCAGGGCACCTGTCTGGGCTGTGAGTGACTTCCTGTGCTGACTAACAGGCTATTGGTCGTTTTACTGTAGATCTCTCTCTCCGATTCGAATATTCTACTTCTGTAAAATAAAGTTGGGACTTAAGTGTTTTCTCTTACATTTACAGAGAGCTTTTGGGTCATTATGTTAAAAAGATGGTTTCTAGTTAGTTGTTTATTCAAAGGGGTGAGATGGAGTTCAATAGGATCTAATGGAATGCAAGAGCTTTCACTACAGTAGGAATTTGAATCTGAGTCTCTTGTTCTAGGGAGTGTCCTGGTCCTTGAGGTATGGGAATCTCTTGTGTTTAGAACAAAATTCTATATTTTAGATGATGGTTTTCTCAATTCTGTTCTGGGGAAAAGGTCATTTGATAAATTCACATTTGATTAAAAATTCTCAGTCAGTTCTAGCCTGAGCAAAGGCAAGCACAATTACAATTACAACTTTAAACTGAAGCTTCATGTTGAAGTTAGGTTTAAATTATATTCTTAGGAAAAAATGAAACCTAGATACAACTGTCAAGATTATAGGAGCAGGAAAGACTTTTTTTTTTTTTTGAGTGGCTAACAATTAAATTATCTGCGTATTTATTTTTAGCAATCTTATGATGTCCTCTTGTTGCTTCTGATGCTGATGCTGCTAATTCAGGCATGCCTTACTATTGGCACTGTCATACAGTGTGTGAATTACAAGACAAAAATGAAATTGCGTGATTCATCATGGACAACTTCACAGATTAAGAAACAGGAATACAGAACAACAGAGGTATGTGTTTGTATTGCTTCTAAAATTAAGAAAAAAATCTTGTTTAAAACATTTTTTTCCCCTTTTTGGTGTTATTTCAGATCATGATTAAAAGCTGCCCTGTAAAAAAGTAAAGATGTTAATGCAGTGACGAATTCCATAATGAATAGAGTAGTATTTGGTTTGTTAAATGTTAACTGGGGCCTGGCAGACCGTATGTGTAAATAAGTGGTAAGTCCTGTTATGAGAAAAAAAAAAAAAACAGTTGTAAGTGAAGAGCTGCAAGTATTCTGATTATTTGTATAATGGACTCCCACTGCCAGATGCATGAATGAGTAGCCGGTATGAACCGGCGAGCAGAGGGGGTTGCCAAGTCACTCCGTGTCCTAACTACACCTTTGAACTGGTGATCTTAAAGATCTCAACTCATATCCTCCATTTCCTTGCTGTGCTTGTATGTTAGGTTGCTGATTTTCTGGATGTGTGTCCTAAGAGCACATTTGATATAAAAGATGGAGCACAGCAGCATCTCCGCAATCACCAGTCATGTATTTGAGTATAGGTGAATGAACAATTAATTTCTGAATTGTTCTGTTCTGTGGATTTATAAAAGGAAAATGTCTAGTTTGTGATGTGCTGAGGAACTAGATGGGAGTTAAATGCTAAAATGAGCACTTTGGCCAGAAAGGCAACACCTTTTCAGAGTATTCTGTAGCATTTAGGCATGTAAATAATGTTATGAGTGAAGACTGCAGTTTCTGTAGCTTCTCAGGCATCTGTTTTTCCTAGGCAGGACTATAGTTTGCTTGCATGTACATAGGTAAATCCTACTGGCGTTGCGCTGTAGGTGATTACCTCTGATTTTGAGGTTAGGGATTTAGGTGCTAGGGTTTTGAGTTGCATTTTTCACAAAAATATTGAAAAAATGTTCTAAGAACCATGTTTAAAATGGGGATTTGGACAAATGTTATTGACCCACATAACTGAAAGCAAATTATTAGAGCTATATATTATAAGTATGTATGGTGCAGTACACAAAATTACAGTTTACAATGTATAGAATATTTTAATAGTTGGCAGTATAGGTAGCCCTATATTTATATTCCCTTGGATTCTTTCAAATATTTCCTTGCTTGAATTTCAGTATTTGTATTGTTTCATGTTTCCATATGTCTGAAATTTGTTTTCTTTTAGGTTTCCAATAATACCTTAAAGGATTTTGACAAAGATAAAGCCTGGAAAGCAGTTGTGGTGCAGATGGCTCAGTAGTTTGGATTCTACAAATGCAGTTACTGCAATACAATGCAGCAATACGACTGTTGGAATTAAGGCTTTGAAACTTTTCAGTTTATAAACAGCAATATAGCTAGAATAGTAGAAGCCAATGAATAATACAGTAAATAATGTATCTTTCTAATAATTTTGAAATACACTGAAAATATTTTTAACACCTCTGTCTTATCTGTAAAGGACTTCATTGCTGTTGATATTGACTTAGTGTTGCTTCAAAAGATTCCTTTGGAAACAAGGTAATGAATCACATGGATTTATGCTGATAGCAAACTTTAAATAAATAAATACAACAGTATGCAGTGGGCTTCGTATATTTGCAAGAGACTGTTATAACTGCAGTTGTGCAGTCAGTGTACTGATAAATGCTTTTGTAAAGTTGTGAGTACGAGTCATAATTGATATTTTTGCTTATACTTCACTTTTGTAGGAGTTGTAAAGTTGTTTTGCATCTCATTGCTTTTATATGAAATAAAAGACTTTGTTATGTGGAAACTCAGAATGTGGTTTGACATCATAATTGGAGAGGTAGAAACAGAAAATTCTCTCCCATTCAGCTTCCATTTCTGGGCTGTTTAAAGGGGCAAGGGGCTCTACTCTGAATAGTTCGCACAGAGCTAAGTGGCCAGCCACAGAATCTACCGGCCAAGGCAAAAATAGCAGCAAAGAAACAACACACCAAATAATAGAATATACTGATGATCTGAAGAAGTATTTACACTCATGAACATGCGGCTTTAGGTATGTTGCTTTGCATATGTTTATTTTCCTCATTATCTTCAAAACCTAAAAAGATATCTGTACTTAAACAAGGGATTTCTCCCATACAGATTATCTTTTCCTCTTAGCTTAGTTATGTATATGAATATATTAATGAGTAGATCTAGGACAATATAAAAACTTCCATGTTTTTAATTTAACTGAGGATGGCTGCTCACAAAGTAGTCTAAGAGCTCACAAAGTATAATAACTGCATTACTCCTTAGTCTGAAGTAACCCAAACCATTTTTCAGGGCATACTGCAAAACTCACCTCTTCTTGTAGGCTTTTCGGTAGAAGTCAATGGAAACGGGTATGTACAATATGGGGGTGGAACACTTCAAGCACGCTACGACGTTTTGGGTTTGGAAATTTTGGCATTTTAGCATATGGTGTATACCCTTCCAAGTTTAGAGCAGTGCCTCTTAAGAGCATTTATACAGCAACCTCTCCATAAATCTAAAACCTAGAGTAGTTTTGTCCAGGCTAAGATGTTGTCAGCTACAGATGCAACTGCTCTTTCCTTAAATACTGGCAAATCTCCTTCCTTAATGGTGGTGCCTGAGTAAACAATCACAGAAGTACATTATTCTTTTGAAAGTCACAAAGACATAATGACAGGCCAACCTACAAATAAAAAATTACATCCAAACATTCAACTTTTTAAATGAAGGCTGGAAAAGGATATAGATAGAATTTTAAAGTTTCTTAGTGAATCTTTGTAGAGGGAAACAATTGAGAGTAATTTGTAGAATATTTTCAAAATGTTTTAAATGTTCCCCTTCTAAGAACTGTTTATATAGCTACTGGATTTTTTTCTGTCAGGGATGGTGAGAAAGGTGATTGGTTAAATGTGACTGCTTAGCTCATACCAGGAGTTGGAGCCTCAACTTAATAATTAAAAAAGTCTAATTAAAATTCATACATTAATCTGTCTGAAGCGTCTTCTGAAAAACAAAATGTGATGATCCTCTGCCTTCTGACAGGAGAGGTAGGAACTGTTTTATGTGATTTTGTGGATCCCAGTCTAGGAAGCATCTGCATATCTCATCTGTTTGCCCAAATGGGAGCTGTTTGTGCCCAGAATCCCTCCTCAGCTGCCTATGAAAAGCCAGGAAAGCGAAAGAAGCCTTTGCGGTTCGAGAAGATGTTTTATCCTGTGTGCTTCAGCAGGCAGTTTTCTTGTAGAAGCTCACCAGGGACAAGAACAGGCTGTTGCCTGTTTATATTTTTAAATTTAGTTTTAACTTGCCTCATAAGGACATGGGAGGAGGCAAACTCTGCAGTTAGGTTATTGTCTCACCTTCCGTGCTCCTATCTGCGGTTTTATGATATGTTCCACAGCTTCTGTGCTGTGTTTATGATATGCGTATGTATGATATGGTTAGAAAGGTGGCATATCTAATTTTGTTGGATCCAACTCCTGTTGTAAACTTGGGTTTAAAATGCCTCGCCACAGCTTCTGAGCTGTGTTTATGATATGTGTATGTATGATATGGTTAGAAAGGTGGTATATCTGTGATTTTGTTGGATCTAACTCTTGTTGTAAACTTGGGTTTAAAATGCCTCAGATGCTCAGTTACAATGAGAGATCTGCAAGAAATAGCAAACTGCTTGCCCTACAACAGGAAAACAGACTTTTCTGTACCCAAAGGGTCTTCCATGTAAAAGGATGGTGCGTGCATGTGACTTTTGGGCTTTTAGAAGCTTTCTAGATCTTTTCTACCACTCGTACAGCAGCTGAGAGGTGAGATTTTGTACAAGTCACCTGAACTGATCTAGCACCGTGCTGAGATGGACGCTGGGTTCTGGCCGGTGTTCTCTTCCCTCTTCCCCTGTGCAGGCTGTAACTAAACTGTCAGTAAATTAATAGAAAAAATAATAAAAATGAATGGGTTTCTGTTGATTTATCACACTGAAAAGCCCTCTGTAAGATCTTGCATATGATTTTATTGGTGGTAGATTAACAGAGTAGAATTTAACTTTTGTTAGAACTTCATCCCTTTCTCCCTGTCACATCCCTTACCTATATTTTGACTATTCCATGTCAAAAATATTCTGATGTTCTGTCAAATCCCCATTTCTCCCTTTTCTGATCCAAAAAGCAGATTCATGCATGACCCACACCAGGAATTACAATGTTTAAATGACTGTGTAATTAGTTTACCTGCATTTATTTCAATGTCTAGTTGGAATCAAAGGATTTTTTCAAATAAAGATCGCATAGATTGTGAGCCGTTTATTTTTTTATTTCTAAAGATACTCTGTCAGATAAAAATAATTTAAAAAATCCAAATATTTTCAGAAAACAGAGTAGTCAGGCTTACTTGGCAACCAATTTGGTTTTATAATAATTTCCTTTTTTTTTTTGAATGTTTGAAGTGTTTTTTTTTTTTTTTTGTTACTGAATGAGAAGTCCCTTGGCAAGAAAATATCTCTAGAAGGTGAATTTTGGAGTTTTTTTTTCTCCCAAAGCTAGTGTTAACTGTTTAATGCTAATATGAAATATTTTACAATAAACTCTTTTACTGCCTCTAAATTCATAGGGAGAACAGCCAAAGAGGGAAGGAACAATGACAGAGCTAAATGTGCCATGATGAATCAGATTCATGCAAAAGGAAAACCAGGCCTGCTAGCATTAAGCGATGAAGAAAGAAGTGAAGATGAAAATAGTTTGTATTGACCAATTATTTTCTATTAAATTTTATTAGTTTCAAGTAATGAGCATGAAATTTTACCAAAAATTGCTGTTCATGCTTTCTTTTTCAAGACAGCAGAGACCTCCCAGTATGCAATATCCCTATTTAATGATTATTGGAGCTTTCTCCAGAGTATTTTTTCACAGTTTATTTCATATTTAAACTTTCTATTTACAGGTCGGTGTTGATTGTTTATATCCTCCTTAGTGAACAGGCTATAATCATGTGAATATGAACTGTTTGGTAAGAAAAAAGGCAAAACTGACAAAAAGACAAAATACTCTTTTGTATATTGTCAGTGGTAACATGTAGCCCTTCTTTCCTATTAGCCCCTCGTGACAGTGCAGGGATCGTGACTTGATCTTAGCTGTTCCTGAGCTTGCCATTTAACCGATATTAATTATCCAAGATTAATATCAGCTGCTCTGGAATTTGTTTTTCTAGACAGGGTCCTTGACTCAGACTCTGTTCTGAACATCTGTCATCTTAGCCAGCAATCCTGGTTTGAATTACTCGTGTTCTGCTGCTGCTCATTTACCCAGTTGAAGTCGATGGAAAGAGTCTCATCTAATTCAATATGGCTCAAGACTTGGGAGTCTTTGTGCTTATTTTTATGTTCTTTCCAACATCTGAATTATATAAAAAGTTACATAAAAATAGAATGATTTTATCCGTATTATTTAAGCAGTGAAGTTGATGACTCTCAGAAGAAAAAGATAGCAAAAACTCTTGATGTATTCCATAGTCTGCTGTTACAAGACACCTCTGATGCTTCAGATCTGTCTGCCTTAGAAAAGCAGATATTCCCTCTGCTCCCATCTAACCTCACATAAAACCTGTATTCTAAAGAAGTTTAAAGAAGTTTTTTTTTTTTAATAACTGCATTACTTTCCTTCTAAAGATTACAAAGTGGCTCCACACCCCCCACTTAAGTGTGACGATGAGATGCTAAAGCACAGGACAGCAGATTTGGTAATACCTTAAGTCAACATTGCTGCTGTTTGCAATATTTTCAAGCCCTTGGTTACTTTTAATCCTAGATTGAATTTGGTGGGATCTGTTACCTGAATTCCATCTTTCTGGCTGGTACCTTGCTGCCTGTGGAGACACAATGACTTCCAGCTGCACAAGGAATGCAAACCCTACTCTTCCATTAAACATGTCATCATTCTTAGTGATTCTTCTTCTTCTTCTCTCCCGTTTTAGCTAATTACTTTCTAAGTTGTGCTTGCACTCAGATTTGAATTATCTGCATTATATTATGATATGTATTTTTAAGTATATATTTAATATATATATAATATTTAAGTAGCAAAACCAAATAAATAGATAGATATAACCTCTGTGTACTGAAATAAAACTTTGTTATGCAGCTTTTTATCGTTAGATTGTGATAGCTTTTTGTTTCTTCTGTAGGGACAACCCCCACAAATAGACAAGAACTGCTATCCACTCCCAAACAAGACAAATATAAATTGGCAAGAATTCTAGCTAAAAAGGCGATCAAGGTACATAATGCTTGGGAGTTGATTTGCTTTTAATTGCATAAAAGTATGTACCTGCTAGTATCTTATCTCCTATTTCTCTGAGCTTTAAGTTCTTAAAAGTATAAATTATCTGCTAGAAAGTTTGGAGAAATGTGGGTATTTTTCTTTTTTCTTTTTTTAACTTGAGCGAAGATGTTGTTGCTGTTAGAAACATTTGCTCCAAGCTTATGAATCCATGGTGGAAAAACACATACAATATTGTAACTCTAGTTACAGTGACTACCAAAAACATTGACTTATGTGGTAGTTTTGCCTGTCCTTGAACAAATGTTCATTAGAGAGTAGATGAAAATGAGTTAGACAACTGAAAAAGATAGTGGCTGGCATTATTAATACATTTACATCTAGCTGTGTGTATATATAGCCCAACTTTGAATGGGTGTAATGGACTATTTTGCATTCCTTTGGACTACCCTGCAGCTTTTAGGGGAAGAAATTGATGCTGATTATCAGACATAATCAGCAGGACAGCCATCAGAATAGAGCATTTTTTTGTGTGTGTGTGTCTGTTCAGCTGGACGCTTTTCTTTTCTCTCTCATTTTTAAAATTATACTTGCAGTTTCAAAGTCTGCTGATTCTGAAGTTAATTCAGATTTGAATTTAACTCTGATATATACGTTTCCTTGCAAAAATAAAACCATATTTTTTAAAAAAAATCTATGTCTATCACTTTTTTGACATTTTTAGGAAAAGAAAATCTTTACTATCTGTGGATCGTACCCAGTGGTTCGTGCCATTTTAAGAAAAAAAGGTTGGGTGGAGAAAAGGCTTCCTCTCAGAAGTGGCTTGCAAGATGGTACAGCTGACCAGTCTTATAGTTGTCATGAAAATGCCTGGAAGAATGGTAAGGTATCTCAACAATGTGAGAAAATAGGTTTGTATGGCAAATGCTCTCCTTCAGTATCGATAGCCCTCATAGCAGTGATGAACATGAAATGATTAACCACAGCTTTCTTGTTTTGGCATTTTTATCTCCTGCCATGGCAAACACATCCCAGTTCTTCATGTTTGGGGCAGAAAAAAACTCATTTTTTCTGTGCTCTAAGGTATTTTGTACTGGCCTTGGGGCACATAGCTGCTGTTGTAAAATGCTTCAGGAACTGTCAGTCTCTTGTCTGTTTTTTAATCCTGTGAACTTTTTTCTAAGGAAAGAAAAATACCTTGCGGGAAGAAGCAACTTGCATCAACAGTTCAGATGACATTCATGATTTAATGGTAAGGTAATATACCTGTCTATTTGCTTTCTGTTTTGAAGCACATTTTTAAATTACTTGTAAAATTTGTTGTGACAACCGTTTATTTAGTTTTCTCCTTGTTGTATTTTTTTTTCCTACTTTGCAGTCACATTGGGCCAAATTTTGCTTGAAATCAGAAACGTGGCACAGAACATGACACAACTATTTGCCTTGAGGCTAGCAGAAAGAGATGCCAGTAACTTTGTATTTATTCTTTAAAGAATTTTCTCTCTATAACATGCAGTTTTGCAGTCCAGCTTTTGCATATAAAAATCGTATTAACAAGGGCGTGGAGCCTGTGATGAAGCTGATAGTACATATCATATGGAATTTAATTGAAAAGTACAGAGTTAATATTTGACAGTCAGAGATAGAAGACACAAGCTCTTGGCACATCTGCTAGAAGTGAAAACTTCTTGTGCCTTGAGTTTAGGCAGAACCAAAAGGATTTCTTTGGCAGCACCAACAATATATAGACAATACAATAGGCTATATTGTATTTCAAAAATGTGCCTGGGCTTGCTTTATGATTGCTTGCTGAGGTGCAGGTTTTAGATGAGCTTCAAACATGAGAAATAGGGAGAAGAAATGGTCTGAGTCCTTCAGATTGTGTGTCTGGCTTGCACTTAGCCCAGCTGATTACCACTTTCAGTGTCTGCTTTTTGAGATTAGGAAGTGGTGATGACTTGATGAGTTGGCCTTGGGTTCATCTTTTAGAGAGCACTCTAATGTTGTGTGGCTCAGGTAGGTGGGATCT
This sequence comes from Tinamus guttatus, assembly GCF_000705375.1. Next base: position 28,962 of record NW_010582933.1, read on the forward strand.
GTATGTAGACTAAATTTGGACTGTCCTCATGAGTGTGTATTGATACATAAGTAATCCCTGAATATACTACATCTGGCAAGCTGAGCATATCTGCTGTCAGTATTGGTTGCTCTGCAGTCTGGAGTGAGGCATCCATATATGTGAGCTCTTCAGGTACGTCACAAAGACTATCAAATGGTCCTAGGAAATGTATATTCTCCTGAGTAAGCAATTGTACTAGTGTAAATTTCTGTGGCTTTGTAAAGAAATAGTGTATATAGCTCTTTGGAGGCTAATATCGATGTATTTTTAGCAAATTCCATGGGCTTACATCTATATGAACATAATACAAATTCTCTTTTTATACCAGTCTAGGATGGTGAAAAATGAAGAAGCTTCTTTGTTCTGGACCGTAAGAAAGGATGCTATTAATTGCCATGACTTGCATTGTGACCAAATGTTGAATCATTTTGCAAAAACCGGCTCCTTTACAACTAAAGTAAGTTTCTTGTTGAAGTCTTATTGTCCCCAGGCTGCAGAGGACAATTACCTGTGCTTCTGGGTTGCATAGAGGCATATGCAAGGATCCAGTTTCTTTGCAAACTCAGTCACAAGTGAGGTAAGAGTTTCCATGAATATCGGATCATACTCAATCTTGCATCAACAAGGTGGATCTTATTTTTCTTTATCACTAATAATAGTCACTAATTAGTGACTATTGTAAAGGGAGTACTAGACTTCCGCAATTCCTTGCAAAAGAAATACGAATTTATTCAGCAGTAATGTCCAAGGCCCTAGTCTGTGATCAGATATTTTTATTGGTATGGAGCCCATGCAGATAAAATTACAAATAAGGTCCATGTTAAACTGTACATTTTGCTAAGCTCCTGACCTGTTCTTTGGATCTTTAGAAATATCCAAAGATCTTTAGAAAGAAGGGAGAGATTGAAAATTAGTTATTCTTATTTAAAGATGTAATCATTTGTAAAAGGAAGTAGTTTTTTTTTTTTTTTTTTTATACATATTGTCACCATTTTGTGCTTGGACTTGACTGTAAATTTTACAGAGTTTATCCCAAATGTGCCTTAACTAGATTCCCATTTACACAAAGCAAAATATGTTAAAACTTTGGTGGAGTTTCAGGTAGCTTCAGGTATTTGGATTTAGCTTCAGCATGCAAAGTTGGTTCCATTGTTTACCTTGGAAAATAGACAATCATTTAGGTGGTTAACTAATTTGCAGTTTTAATATGTAAGAACTATTTATGTAACAGCAGCAGAGAAATGAGGATGAGTGGAAGAGAGCAACAAGACTGAGATTAATGGGAAGAGGACTAGGAGGACTGCCTATTTCCTTTGCAGCACGCAACAGTTTGAATTGGCTAATCTATGTGATTACTATTGATTATATGGTTAATTAATTATATGATTATAATCAGAGCGTCAAGAATGATCTTTTTAGCAGAAATGTATGTTTTATAAAAATGCCCACTTCAGTTTTGGTGAGTGTCAAACAATTTTTATATTCTTTTTCATTCGGAAGGACTATGGTATCATGGTGAAGTCAGAGCACATGTGTGTAATTGAATATATGTGTATAGAAATAACATGTGTGTGTATACAATATTGCTGTTTTCTTTAAGATTGGACTCTGTTTAAATTTGAGAAATTTACCATGGTATGCTCAAGCAAACCCTCATACCTTCTTTCCCCGTTGTTACGGTATTTGCATGGAAGATGAAAAACAAGATTTTATAGGTAAGTCACTTCTCATCATTTCTGTGCTCAACTAAGTGCTGCAATATTGTGTTAAACTAGGTCCAGAACACCTAGCACCTCCCAACATCAGACACGCCAGGGCTGAGCATGGGGAAGGGGGGGCTCCCTGTCTGCTGGCAATGCTTTTCCTTGTGTAGCCCAGAATTGACCTTCTTAGCCACAAGGGCCCTTTGGTGGCTCATGGTCAACTTGTCCACCAGTTCTCCTAGGTCCTTCTCTGCAAAGCTGCTTTCCTGCAGGTCAGTCCCCAGCCTGTGGCGGTGCCTGGGCTTATTCCTCCCTGGGTAAGGAGTTTGCCCTTCCCTTTGTAGAGCTTCATGAGGTTCCTCTGTGCCCATGTCTGCAGCCTGTCCAGATCCCTCTGGATGGCAGCACAGCCCTCTGGGGTATCAGCCACTTCTCCAAGCTTTGTATCATCAGCCAACATGCCGAGGGTGAGCTCGAGTTGAACAAGGCTGTAGCCATTACACACACTTGGGGGACTCTGCTGACTACTGGCCTCCAACCACACTGCACCACTGAGCGCAGCCCTCTGAGCTCTGCCCTCCAGCCAGCTCTCAAGACACCTCACTGTCTGTCATCTTCTCATTGCCCATGACAAGGGTAGGGGACAGAAGATTGGCTTTAAAGACAAGTTTCTTTCTTCCTCTAGCTTGAGATAAGAGAATGACATTTTCTACCTTCTGAGAGTGGGCTTTTAGTGCACAAATTCTTTGCCTACAGAGCCTTTAAGGCTACTTTAAGGTAGATCAGGCATAATCCTACACCATCGTTTTCTTGAAAAGTGGAAACCTCCTTTTTTCTTTGGCCAGAGACACCAGTGCTGATTTTGCACCACTAAAAGGTTTTGTTATATAGGGGAAATGAACTGGCACTAGATTTTCCCTGGTGATGAAATGGAAAACTGTTGTGAATGCAGTAGGATGGTCTTAGAGGTATATACAGCCTATAACCTTCATACAAAAAATATCTTCTTTTTTTCATTGCTGCACAGAATAATAGCTTGTTTCACTGCATTTTCACAGTTCTTTAATTAGGAAGATTACTGTCAGGCATAAAAACAGAGAAATTGTGAAACAATTCCGAAAGTATGACCTCAGATTTACTGTCTCCCAAACACATAAACCTACATATATAGCACATTTCTGTGAATGTTAAGGCTTTTAAATGACACATGAATAACATTATCTTTTAAATTGTATTTTAAGTGAATGAATGATAAGTGGTATAGGGCAAAATAATTTGCATGCTTTTAATTTTAGAGCTTGATATTTCAGATAAATGGTTCAGATTAAGGAGGTTAGTTTAACTGAACAGCACCTCTATCCCTACCCCATATTTTTTTATATTGGTTGAGAGTTAGTCAAGAGCTTATGAGATTTATCAGTGCTTCATTTCTAGAGGGCAAATATACAGTGAGCTTCTTTTAGGATTATTAATGGATTTATTAGTTCTAGTGAAATGGAGCTTGTAAGAATGTGGTTTATTTTAGAGGACTTCCGGAACACAGCAGCCTCAGGTATACTGAAGTGGGTTGTCAATCTGAACGCTGGCAGTGGAGTAGCACAGAAGGCTGAAGAAAAAAGCAGCACCACAGATGTGCACCCAGAAAAAGGTATTTCTTGAGCATCATCATATTGTTTTATTTTTAAGAACAGTTAAGGAGTAGTTTGTGGAGTGTCCATTTTTAAAGGACAATTTTTTTTTAATTGATGAAACTAAGATGGGTGGAATTTTAAAATTATTATTGACACTTGTAGTTGTAGCAGAGGGATCACATTTTCTCCATCACTTATAATTATTATAAATAAGAACTATAAGAAAAACCTACTGAGAGCCCAGGATTCTTAGTGTAACTCAAATCACAGTTTAAAAAGAGACAAAGTGACTATATTTACTTTATTTAGTGCTTCCGTTCCATTTTGCTGCAATCCACAGTGTGATTTATTGATGGGGGAAAAGGAAGATGTTAAAGGAACAACTACCTTTTACCTGTTATTAGCACATACTGGAATAGCATGTGATGCTATGCCACATAATGTGGTTGTATTTTCACAGCCCTTTCCAGCTAATGATATTCTACCTCCTCCCTTCTGTATGTCTGTAATCTTCTTGAAATCGTATATATAAAAATGGCTTCTAACTAAGCAAAGAAATCTTAAAAAACTCATAGGGTTTACACCTACTTCCCTTGAAAACAGTAGAAATTCTTGCTTCCAACTCCAGGTAAGTTAGATGAGGGATGATTGCTGGGTTTTTCAGAGCTGGATAAGCTCAGGAGCTTGGTATTTGTTAGCTTAATCAGCTGCCTGTGATGTTGGTTTATATCCTGATACTTCCCCCAAAACAAATGAACCAATTATAAATATCTGCGTGCTATGAGGTGAAATTATTTTGGATATAACCAGGATATAACCATACCATTCAAGGAATTTTCCAATCTTCCATGGAAGTGGGGAGCTGAGAGGATAGTCATGATAGGCTGAGTGGATGCTGGTATGAGTTACTCCTTGGTGACATGTTATTTAGAGAGAGGAGGACTATGGGGAAATGCAGAAATAAACAAAAAACCACTTGAGAGAGGGATGTTGGTCAAGTAGGGGCAGGCTACTGAGATATGGAATCCTAAAGACATATTTGTCAGAAGAAACCTACGCAGAAGACAGGTCAAAAAAACAGTCCTGCCACAGTTGGGCATATACTGAGCTCCTGACCATTGGATTGCCCGGGCATGGGGTGAATTTGTGTCTGTGTTTTTACAGTGCCAGCCACTGGAATCCTGTCTTTCAGTGGATGACTGAGAAAGACTGGCTAGATGTGAATATTGTCTTACACCACAGGAGCTAGAGACTTGCACTGAGAATTTATTGTGCATCTAATCATGCTTCACTGAGCCAGGAGATGCTGAGTAGATTCTTCTTCCACATATAAATGTACTTTCATGGTGTTAATAACCCCATTACATGCCTCAAGACACCCAGTGCTTGAAGAATGGGGAGAGACTGCCCTTTGTCAGGTGTCATTTCCTGCCTGAAGGACAGGAATATGAATTGCAAGTTTCTCTCAAATTTCGTGTTGATTTTATTTTATATATGCAAGTATTCATGCGACCTTCACTACATGATATTACAAACACCAATATAAGTATTTTTTTGACTTGTTTTCTCTTTAAAAAAAATCTCAAACTAAGCAAAGAAAATATTCCTCAATCAAAATCCAATCCTCTCTTTAGTGTGAAGACATTTCTCAGATATAAGGTAAGATCTTACAGTTTGCAAGTTCTTAAATTCTGGAAGATTTTCTATTGTAATTATATCTGGGCTTATACAAAGTGTCAGGAGATCCCATTAACAGCCCCTGCTTTTTGGGGGGATGTGTGTGGTTTTTTTTCAAGGTTCTGAATGTTATAATGAAACGAAGGTCAAACAGCTTCCTGGAAAACTAGTAGACATGGCTTGCCTTGTGTGCGAGACCTACCTTGAGCAGAGGCAACATAAAGACATTGACAGAATTGACTGTTCTTCCATACTCAGTGAAGACAACTGGAATGAACTACTCAATCATTACTATTCTCTTGTTCAGTAAGTTTTCACTGCTATGATTAAGTACTTCAAATTCAAGTCCTGGCCAAAAGTTAGATTAGAACAATGAATAGGTCTTTACATGGCAAATAGCCCCACGCTACTGTAAGGTACTCTGTAACGTATCACAGTCTGATCCTAAATATTGAAACTAGCTGGTCAGAAAAGCAACTCTAACATTCATTTTAACTAAAAAGAAATTATTTTGACCATTCAGAGCTTCATCTCAAAGAAACTTGCCAACGGTGTAAGCTGAAAATCATCGTCATTAGATGGACTGTATTTCCTTTTATGAAACTAGTAAGCATAAACATAATGCAAAATGGAAAGGATAAACTATACAGTTTATTCTGGTAGTATGGATTTTTTTTCAGTTGTGATACTAATGTTCTATCTATGGCTGCTAGATTTTTTGTTGATTTACCTTTCCCCTCCCCTGCCCCCGGAAGTGTTGGTTTGTACAACCCATTTATCGCTTAAGTTCTTTGGGAAAGCTGAGGAAGAAGCCCAAAATGTTGAATAGCCATAGGGCTTACTCATCAGCAGTATACAATAGATGTGGGTTTAAACCACAGCCTTAGGGCAAGCTTGAATGTTGTGCTTACTCCACTGCAGACAAAATAAATCTGCTGGAATATGCACTTGACCACTTGACCATTTGCCTGGGCCTGCACAAAGACAAGGACTGGTGCTTCCAGTAGGCTTCCTTGTTTTTCCCCTGGGTGTTAATATTAATTTATGGTTTGCTAAGTCTGATGTAAGGAATGATACCCTTTCCTGTAACTATCCTTACTCTGTTCCTACTTCATACGTTACCCATATTGCAAATTTTCACAGGGCAGTTCTTTGTAGTAAGGAGCTTTATTATTTGGAGCTTTATTATTATTATTTCATGATAGCACTAAAAATAAATATTCCAATTCCTAGACACTTTGAAAGTGCCTTTTGAAATTAATCTTAATTTTGTATTTGAGGAAGAGACCATATAGTAAGAATAGCGGTATGTTTCTCATGGGGTCATAATACTGTTTGAAATGTGAGAGTGAGGGTTTGCTGCTTAGAATTCAACTTTCCTCACAGCACGCTCAGCTTTCACATGATTACTCTTTTAGTCCTTTTGGAATGAGGAAGGCGTAAAGGTAGGGAAAAAAAAGAAGTGATTGCTCTTCCATGCTTGTTTTGTTTTATGTGGTTTTACTTATTCATGATAAAAGAAGTATCATTTTGCGATGATAGGAAATTATAAAATATGACCAAGTCTTTATAAATTGCTTCATTTAGCACAGCGATGTGTAAACTAATACCTTACACTGTTCTGTTTGCAGTGAGGGTGCTGTCATCTGCAATGCCTATAGTTATGTTAGCCAGTGCCAAGCTATTCTATCCAAAATCATGTCAGCAAATCCACAGCAAGCCATAGATGGTAATCGAAACATATGGATAATTAAACCAGGAGCAAAATCTCGTGGCAGAGGTAATAACTTCTTTATTTTTCACTGGAGAAGTTCATTAGCTGGTTACAGAAACAATTTCTGGAAAATAATGGCAAAGCAATATTTGCACTTCTTGTAAAAATCTACACTTTCAAATAATCTATGTATACATATATATTACTTAAAATCTTCTCTTTTTCCATAATTAGAACCTGGTTAGTACCTTATGCTTATATGATGCTTAGAAATATGTATTTTGGAGGAGAAAGCATGGTAAATTCTTAACTTAATAAATTGTCATTATATTTTATTTAAAGTGAAAAATTTAGGCGGTCGTTCAGGTATAATGAGAATTTATTTTCTTTAGTTCTGAGCAGAAGCTAGTTCTCTTACTCTTGAGAAGGAGATTCAAATAGACTTGACATTATAAAAATCTGGCTTTCTTTGGCTGAAGTGTGCTGGTAAACTTAGAGGGTAGAGGAGCTTCCCAAACTGGGGGAACACTTTTTTTGCCAGCAAAATGCTGTGTGTGTATTAAAGTAAAAACATGTGAGTTCTCATTTGCTTCAGTGCATTAGTATGGAACCAGCTGTATACTTGAGAACCAGAAAATACTTCGGTGTTTAAGGATCAGAGTCAAAAGTTCAAGTAAGAATTTTGATTTCATTTTGTGTTTATTATTTCACCTGTTTTAAGTAAGCAGAGGTGTGTTATGTCCAGTTCTCATCCTTTTTTCTTTCTAAGTACTTCTGCAAGGTGCAAGTCTTTTTTTTTTCCTTTTTTTTTGATAATCCCTTCTGCTGTGCAAATATAATTGTATGGTATAATACATTTGAGTAAAAATCATGGAAAATTTTCTATATAATGTTAAAATTTTCCCCTCCTTTCACTCAGCAGCTGTCATGATGCTAGTGCTATGAGCTTACATTCCTTTTTTTTTTTCTCTTTCAGATATTGTATGTAAAGATAGACTGGATGATATCCTGAGGCTCGTAGAGGTGACAGGGAGAAGTTCAGTAAAGGAAAATGAATGGGTTGCTCAGAAATACATTGAGACACCATTGCTAATTTATAACACTAAATTTGACATCAGACAATGGTTTCTGGTTACGGACTGGAATCCTCTAACCATATGGTTTTATAAAGAGAGCTACCTGAGGTTTTCTACACAACACTTCTCCTTAGATGATCTGGACAGGTAACTAAAGGAGTATAAGCAAAATTTATGTGCACAAAAGTAAATGAACAAGATTAGACTGAAACATCTGTAGTAATTCAGATACAGCATTATAATCATTTTACCTATTAAAATAGGTCATTTTACCTATTAAATGGTTATTTTCTATTATATTTTACCTATATTTACCTATATACCTATCCTTCCTATTATATATTTTACCTATATAGCTATGATATATTTGCATTTCAACACAATCTCTGCTAATATGCTGTATATTGATATCTCAGTCTGAGGTTGTGCTTTATAACACCTTAAGAATCTGTAATCTCTTTTGAATAATACAAGAAGTTTGCTAGCATTTTAGAATGCTGTGACTCTAAAAATATTATATACATATATAAAATGTTCTGTGATTCATTCTTGAATATGTGACATTTTCAAAGCCAAACATTAAGGATAGAGGTGGATTCTGCTACAGTTTGGGAAAACCTGGTGTGATTTCTATTTGAAATTTTGCATTATTCCATAAATCAGTATTTTTCTAGCACTCTGTCTCATGTGCGGACCCTAATGAGGTGAATCACTAATGTGTGTCCACAATTAATGTTTTCCACTGATTAGCTGGCATTGCTCAGCACACAGGAATGTTTTACGACCTTCAGTGGGTATCTTGAGAGCACTGTGGTGAGGATGGAAGCAAAGTCAGAATGTGTAAATTTTCTGTACCCTAGTCCTTTATCCAAGACCCGGGAATTGAATCCACTTCTCTTCACTCTGACAGTTTGAATACAGTTTAATACAATTTTAATAAAGGATACCTATCCTTTATTTCAAATGTGCAGAAATGAAAGAACCTGAAAATGGCTTCACTATTCGAATTCTGTGGCTTTTAGCACAAAGACAATTTTGCTTCCAGTGTGATCATTTCTCCTTAATTTGCTTTTTCAAATTTTGCACTGTTTGCAACTGGGCAACCACTTTGTATCTGCTTTCTTTACAGCTCAATTCATCTCTGCAATAACTCTATTCAGAAACATTATCAAAATGCCTCAAACAGGCACATTCTGTTGCCATGTCACAATATGTGGTCCAGCACTAAATTTCAGGAGTACTTAGAAAAGAAAGGTCATGGCACCGTATGGCAAAACCTTATATGTCCATCAATGAAAAAAGCCATTGTTTACACAATGAAAATGGCTCAAGAGAGTGTTGAACCCAGGAAGAACAGTTTTGAGTTATATGGGGCAGATTTTATTCTTGGGCAGGACTTTAAACCGTGGCTGATTGAAATCAACACTAGCCCAACTATGTTTCCTTCAACCCCAGTCACAGAAGAACTATGTACCCAGGTACAAGAAGATACAATCAAGGTTGTTCTCAATAGTAAAAAAATGGGCAAAAATAAAGATACAGGAAAATTTGAACTTCTCTGGAAAGAGGTATGGAGGATATAGCATAACATTTACTTTCAGGAAGAATTTATTCTGGAAGTTGTTTTGCAGTCTAAGTGTATTGCTGCATTCATAAAATTTACTTACATGTAGAATGTAGCTGTATTCAGTTTGAAAAGCCAAGTACACTATATATAGATCAGGAATCAGTATAGTGCAGGAATATTTACCTTTATTTGGAGGAAATCAGAGAGCATAACTGCCCGCTATATTTGTATAAGTCTTGCGGGGCTTAATGGTTTCACAGGACCCTTGTCTGTAAAACATTCAGCTGTGTGTGACCTTAGCACTGAAGTTCTGGTCTTTACTCGTTACTCTGGAGTCTATTTGCAATAAATAGATGGAATCACTGTACCAACTATGTCCTATAAATATTCAATATATCATCCTATTTTGAATGAGCAAAATACAGTTTGCCTTTCTGGTTTTCCTAATATTTCCTTACATAACTTTTCCCCCATATTTTTCTACTTGTTGTAGACATGAGTTTTTATTTTTTTCCATTAGAGATGTTCTTGGGAAGTCAGACAAAATGTTAACATTGTGCTGGACACTGTTAGATTGATAGCAAAGATGATAATTGCTTGCTGCAAACTGACCTTTAAGAAAAATTCAGCATAGAGGCAAATATGCCCAGAGGGGTTGGATGGAATATTTACCAGTAGTTCACCACAAAGATGCTTCACTGCTTTTTTTCCTATTAACTTGTGTTTATTGTACGCTTGAAGGTCTTACGTTTGTAGGTTTTGCCATATTCTATGTTAGGCATTTAGAATTAGTACTGTAGGGTCATTATATTTTCAAACCGTTAGTGATGTATTTCTCTGTTTCTCTTGAGGCTCCTTTGGATTTGCCTCCATTTACTGTTACAGATCTTTTAATAGAAGGTGTTGGTATTAAAAAAACAGCCCAGAAAGCTACTCCCTTCGTGAATGTCGACTTTATAGCATCAAGGATAACTCAAGACATGACTAAGAATTCTTCAACCAATTACCAAAAGCGAGAAGAGTCAATGGTACCTTTAGATTATGACAAGCAACATTTCAAAATTGAAAAGGAAAAGAAAGTTCTTTGTAAGGCACCAGTGCTTCTCAAGAGGCAGATAGGGAAAAAATATAAAGTAAAAGATGTAAGGACAAAATCCTCTGGGTGCACTGATTTCCCAAGCTCTCCTGTGCAATCTGTGCAAAGCATTCCAGATCAAAGACTTTTGCCACCTATAAGTAAAAGCAAAGGGGGAAAAGATACAAACATCTGGAAAATACATCAAGCTGGTCTTTCCTTTCCAAGCACGCACTCTTTCAGCTGGACTTTACATCGGTCTTCTAAAATACCAGGTAGTATTTTTTTAGCACATACTGGACTGTAAGGATTATGAGCAGAAGTTTTAGAGGTCTGATGCTAGTAGCGCAGCATAAGTATCTTGTTGATTTGTCTCTTTTGTTGTACAATTGCACATCCGCTGTCCTTTCAATCCACTTTTCATTTGCATTTTATTTGGTTTAAATCCCTTCTGAATTCCTGTGGTCTGTACAACAGAACTTTTCATTATCAGGCAACATTAATTCCCAAATAATTCTTAAGTATTTATGATTGTGTTATAGGAAAATAAACGTCAATAAAAATAGCTATTTCATCTCCTGTGTTACTATCTGTGGATGGATCAAGAGATTTGATGTTAGAGATGAAGATCTATGTCTTCTAATGATTATTGATTCAATTGTAGTCACTGAAAGCGATCGGTAGCTGTTTCTGACTATAGTCTGGTTTCTGCAGAATGATGCTTGCATTACAAACCACCGTCTTCTTTCAGCACAGAACCGCAACTCAGATAGCAGAGGTGGCAAAGATTAAGCCAGGCTGCACCTGAACTAAGCTCTCAACCCCAGCACATTTCTCCTTCTGTGCAGTTGGGAAGTCTCTGACTGGGGGAGATGGAGGGAAACATTTGCTACTCTCTGTTCTGAGGATAAGAATACGCCTGTAAACTCCTCTCATAGGTGTCTCAGATTTGATATAAAAGAAACCAAAAGAGTAAAGAGAAATTCATATTGTTTTTAAGACATGTTGAAAATATTGTTGCACAAACATTACATTAAATTTGTATCTCTATCATCGTTCCTTATGGATTAACAAGAGTATATTGTCAAGTGTAGCATAAAAATTTGTCTTTTAAGATATTGTTTGCCAAGACTAGGAACAAACAAGGTATTTTGTTGCTATCTAAATTGCTAATAGTAAGCTAACCTGAATTTCTAACAGTTAATATCTAAATATTGTAGCTGAAGCTTTTTATGTACTCATTGATGCTCTCATTATTAGACTTACTAAATCATGTAAATGTATATTATTGGTGTTCTCTACACTGAGGCATATGGAGAAAAAAAAAATATATAGATACCACTGTTGAGCAGGAGTAGATCCAAATGAGTGCTGGAAATCAGGGACATAACATTTATGCAACAAAGTGGTGGGTATAGAGTTTGTTTCTGTGTTTATTGAGGTGTATCTATTTATTGGGATTCTGCATGTCATGAAATAAAAAGTTATAGGCATCTGTAATTCAACCTTCATTGTAAAGGTTCGCTACATGTATAGTTCTGTTTTATTTTCTAATGCTTGATCTAAGTGCTTTAAGAGAAGATTTAAGTGCTTTTTGAGAGAATAATAGTGAGATTTACATACCAACTGAACAAGGGCAGATGTTTGAGTCATGAACTCCACAGATAGCCGAGAGCTTAAACACATCCTCTTCTCACCATTCCCCGATAGGCCGGCACTAGGCAGTGCTTGCAGGATGCCTGTAATTCTGGCTCCTGCTCTTATCCTCTGCATTCTCTCCATATGTTTAGGTACCATGCCTGGTATTGAAATAGAGGCTCCTGATTTGTTTCTGAGGAATGAGTACCTAAGCAGCTTACACAGCTAGATTCGTTAACAGTCTAAGCACATTTGCTATATATAAGCAACCGTCCTCCAAGTATATTTATTGAAGTATATTCAAGTATATTCATCTCTACAATAAGTATTTTTAAGCTATAGAATTACCTGAGGTGAGGGTTAATGACTTGTTTTTTTCCTCTCTGGAGGTATCCAGATTCGTAAGCAGAAAATGCCATGCTTTATATGTGGAAACACTTTAAAGTGGAAGAAAAGATGTAAGCATCACAGCTCCTTTGGCACAGCTGTTTTGCAAGAACATTCATATTTACCTATAAATGTCGGCTCTAATCCTGAAAAGATGGACAACAAGATGGTCTTTGACCAGCAATGTCTCTATCCATATATTTGAAATCATTCAGAGCACTTTGGGGATGAAGAAAATCTGAGATTTCATTGTTTTTTGTTTTTTTTTTAATTGATGTAAATAATAATAAATTGATGTTGAAGATCATTGGTCATCAACAGCTTGTCATGTTTTAAACAGAACTCTTACATATTTATGTGAAATATTGCAGTTTGAAAGCCGTAGTGGTGGGGGGAGACATCAAATCAGTATCAGATTCACAAACAGTCCGTGGACCATAGGTCCGATCGCCTTCCTAGGGGCGAATCGAGTTCCCAAACAGTGGGATCAATTATAAGCTCGACTCTGGCAGTATCGGATTCATGATTAGTCCGTGGACCGTAGGTCCGATCGCCTCCCCCAGACAAGTAGTCGAGTTCACAAACAGTATGATTTATTCAAATGCGACATTTACAAAGCAGGTTTTGATGTCAATACAGGAAATTCTCTACTACAGCCTGCGGTTTTTAGCTAGCTCTGATATACAAATGTGCAATCATCACTCACCCCAGGAGATGGGAGAGGGCTCTCAGTCTCGAGTCTCCTCAGGCGGCATCCTAGCACGAGCGGAGGGAAGGGGGCTCAGCCTGTCGACTGACCCAGGAGTTACAATGGATTCTTCCCTCCTGACTTTTCATCCTTAGTTCACCTTTTATACCTTTCTTTACGTTCAGGTGGAGCTTGAGTGACTAGAGTCATACTTAATATTGTTATTGATTGGTGAAAAAGTTTCTTGCTTTCATTTAAAGGTACAGTCAACCGAAAATCTAGAGTGCATGCTCAGTGAGGGGTGGTCGTACCTCGGAGGCGGGTAACTTTTGGGATGGAGGTGTGTTTTGACATTATAATGAGCAAAGTTCAAGTAAAGTTCATCTGAAAGGAGTGATTTGCCACCCTTGCTGGCTCAGCACCAGACATGTTACCATATATCTCCCATTAGACAGCCAGTGTGTGGCTTCTCAGCAGCCCAGCACAGGGAGTGCAACAGAGTTTGGCCGCGGTGTCTTCACTCCACTCCATCCTCCGTTACTCCCCTTTGCAGCTGTGAGGAGGGCAGATTGTGCTGCCAGGGAACCGTGGAGGAGCTGAGTCCGTGCGCACCAACCATCCTGGAAGAGGCAACCGTGTATCACCCCAACCAAGCTTCTGCAATGCCAAAACTTCTGGTAGGCCCTAGTTTTCCTCTCAGTTCCTGCTTTCAAACAATTCTTCCACAAAAGTATAAAGTAAATGCAGTTTCAATATTAAAACAAGTATCTGAAAAGAAGTAGGAGCAACCTGAACTGAAGGAACTAAAACTAAAGTAATAGGACACAAGAAAAAAGTCTAGCCAAGCAGTGACTGTAATCTTTGATAATGATCCTAAGTAAAAAAATAAGTAAAAAAGTATACTGTATTAATGAATGTGATAATTTAATAATGAAATGTGCATAAGCTTTAACCTTAGTGGTAAGATAATCTGCTGTATGTTGAACATCATTACATCACAACTCCATCTGCTTTTGAGAATGATAACAGGGCAGATGAATCATGCTGTGAATAGGACTGTTCAGGTCAATGCATGCCATTGAGTGTGTGTTGATGTAGGTATTTGCATTGGAGGGAGAAGGCTGAGGGTAGGGACAGTCTTTCAGCAGCAACTGACACTGTCTTACCTTTCCTGGTTGTGCGAATGGGCGGGTGAGGGAGAAGCAGATACAAGGAAGAATTCTAGATGAGTCATGAGAGATACCTGCTTGCTTTGACAGGAATGTGATAGTGTTGGACACGATATGTTAGCTAGTTTTCCTGGAAGTCAGTCACTTCTTAAACTAGACCATTGCTGGCTACACACACTGTAGACAATATTCATTCTTTTGATAGTTGTTGCATACATGGATCTTAATCCCCAGATGACTAATGTACCTTACATGTCTCTGCTTAAGGCCATGTTTTGAAGGTTGCATGTTCCAGGGGGAGAAAATGCAAGATAATTGCAAAAAAATGCAGTCTTATAAATCTATATTACTTGCTTTTAGCATACCATAAAACAGGTGAAAAAGTAGTGCCAAGTACCCTCTCTTCTCGCATCCCACTGAGCATTTCATTTACTCTTTTGTATTGATTAGGAATGCCATATTTCCTCTTCTCTCTTCCCTATTTTTAAGTCTGAGTGCTACAGTTTTGGATGTGTTCCAGCTGATTTTACAGGTTGTAGGCACCCGATCTTGCTACCTACTGTAAGATAGGCCACAGTTGCTGACTACCTGACTCTCTGTAGGAAAGGGATTGGGGGGGAAGAAGAGAATGGTGTTCTCCCTTTAGACATGTAGACAAAATAGGGAGCCCTTGTTTTCTCACATGCACTTTCTTTAGACAATAAAGTAATAACATGTTGGATACAGGAGCCCTTGGGCACCTCCAGCTCCACCAACCTGCTGGCTCTGTGGGGCTTCACTGCCCTACCAGTGTGGACCCACCTTGGGTAAGAGATGTGGGCAAACTTCTGAAAAGTGGCAGCTCCACGAAGTTCTGGATCACTGTGAACATTTTGATGTGATGACAGTAGCACCCCACACGGCTCTACTCCAGATCTTGCCCAACATGACAAGAAGCTGTTAAGTTAATAAACACTCAGCTGTCTTGTGGTTGATGTGAGTGGCCCTGAGGCAAGATGTCTGCTGCGTGGCGCAGGCAGTATTACTGCACAGCAAGTTCAAAGAGAAGCCATGTGGGCCGTGGCCCTTCATCTCAAGACAGCTGGAATAATAATAGTATCTGTGCACCCGTACTGGGGAGACATGAAAGTATGCAGTGCTGTGCCACAGGATACTCTTGCAAAATGTAGTGTGAATGTAGCTATTGTGCTCCAAAGGAGGCTGGGACTTCTCCAGCGTGGATGTGACAAGGACATGCCTTCCAGCCTAGGCCCTGACATATTCATGTCAACAAAAGCAGGATAAATTTAGCCTAGGTAGAATTTTATGAGGAGTTCTAAATTCCTACACAGCAAGTCACAGAAGCCTTGTCTGGCTGCTTAGCTGTGTCTGGTGATCTAAGCTAAACCTAATCTAGCTTTTACTTCTAGATAATGCTCCTACACACTTGAGCAAAGATGGTTCTATTTTAGCTGTCTCCCTTGAAATGGGGCCAGTGTATAGCCAAGCACGCAAGATTTGTGAAGCCAGAGAACAATTACCAAGAGGGGACATGAACTGATAGTCCTGAGACGAGGGCAGTCCCAAGACAGAATGGAGAACAGGGAATATTTGGAATTTGCTCTAAATTCCAGAGTGTGCTCCTGCATGTTATTAAGGAAACACATCAGCCAGGTTACCATCCTAGAATGTGCAAGATCTGGACTCAAGTCCTACTTGGACTGGGAAGTGTTTAGATTTTAGCATTCCTACATCCTTGATTTAGTGCTCTACTAAAGCTTTTGGGCACAAAGCATTTCTACTGCAAAGTGCAAAAGGACATACTTCCTACTGAAGTTTTTTTTAAAGAATCTTTATTCTTAAGATGGGAAGAGTTGCTAGATGCAACATAGTACATAATTTGCTGCCATCAGTTCTTAGGCATTTAACATCATACACAAGACAAATATTGACTAAAATACCAGTAAAATATAGCAAGAAACAAGACATAAATGAAAATTATTATCAAGAAATTATCATCAAGAATTATTATTGGGAAACAAAGTTGCATTTGAGCAGGAAACCTAGAAACTAGTGACTGTAGCACCTTCACAGGCATGGATGCTTTTAAATAAATGACTGTTCTTAGGGAAAAGAGGAGATGAGAGGAGAGGAGATGAGAGGAGAGGAGAGGAGAGGAGAGGAGAGGAGAGGAGAGGAGAGGAGAGGAGAGGAAAAGCATTGGTCAATTATACTGCTCAGTTTTTAATGAGAATGTTAACCTAACTAGGTTTCAGTAATTTGATGGAATAAAAAGAGTGAGTAGAACATTGTAATTCAAGAATAAAAATTATATAGGAATGAAAAAATAAGCTCTGTTAATGTAGACAGAATATCATATAATTTTTAAAAGCTTATTGTCAAATAAAGTAAGTAACAATAAGATTGTGCCCGAAGAACATAAATATTACAGAATTTTTCTGAAAGAAACTCTGTATGTAGAGTTTTATATAGAAACTTTCTCTGTATAGAAAGAGTTTGCTGCTTGGGCAATACTACTGATCACTTTGTTCAGAAGGTGATAGACGTGTGTTAAATGCCAGAGAGAGTGAGAGAGAAGAAAACTTGATGGTACTGAGAGACACCAGTCATTCATATGGAAACTGGATGAGTGTTACCTCAGGACGCAATGCAGAAAATTAATTTGCAAACACTATAAAAAACTGTTGCTTGGAGTAAGGGACCCTATAGGAAGAGAAAAAACTCCTCGTTTGTTTCCAAGTAGATACTCAACGAGCTACTCCGATAGTGACACAAATTCAATATCCTCATAAATCCATCATATTAGTTAAAAATTATATAAAATGAACTAGTCTTTAAAAGGCAGTTAAAAGGAACAACTAAAAGGATAGAGGTTTTCCAAGGACAGGTAGCTTATTCAAAAGTAACATAGTGCAAGATCAGAACAGCATGTATATAAGAAAACCTCCACCATTAACAAAACATCTTTTCTCAGTTCTCAACCCCAAAATACTTTTAAGAAAGGTTGAGAGCTTCCTGTTTTTACTGAAAGAAGAGGAGGAAGCGTCTTAAAAAGTCTATGGGCTGATAGGTAATAGAGATATGAAAGGACACCTTGTGCTCAAGGAACATAATGGCAAAATGAAATGCTTGCTTGCACTGGGGTTCATTCTGGATGATTTACTGAAGGGTAAGTTGAAAGAATTCTCTTAGGTTTAAGCAGAGGTTTAAAACAAATCTCTACAACAGTTCTTAAACAGAATTCTGTACAGTCTGACATGGCAAACTCATCAGTTGTTACCTCTAGTGTGTTCTGAACTGGCTCGCTTCCAGTAGACATATTGCTAAATATGATACATTAAGGGAGAGCTGAAATGGCTTTTTGATAGAGGGCAACTCTGCCTCTGATGAATTCAGTGGACATTGCTATGTTTTTACATAAATAATCTTTGATCTGGTCACTCCTGAATATTGTGTGCAGTTCTGGAGCTCCTATTCTTTTTTTTTTTTTTTTTTTTAAAAAAAAAGGAAGTAAAAATGAAGCGGTGTATATACAGCAAAACAGTGTATGTACAGTAAATATGAATCACCAAGATGAGGTGGTGTGTGTGTGAAGGTGAGATGAGAATGAACTGCTTTTTCTCCAAAACAAGAACAAGGGGGGAACCCAATTGAACTATTTGGCAGCAGTTTTAAAAGCGAAAATAAATAAACACAGTTTAATTGTGTAACTCATTGCCACAAGATATTTTGAAATCCAAAAGGATAAATAGATGCAAAGAGCTATTGTATAAATTCATGGATGGAAGGTCCAGAAATAGTTATTAAAACCCAGCAGTGTGCACATAGCTTTCAGTTCAGGAAATTCATATGCTGTAGACCATATGAACTTGGTAACATACGTTACAATAATGCGTGGAAGTAGCACTGTGCATTCACTTTTTTTTTTTTTTTTTTTTTCCATGCATCAGCCACTCACTCTGTTGGACACAGGAGTATAGACTGGGGGAGTTGTTGATCTGCTGATTCCTATGTATGAATGCCAAAATTTAACTGTTGTTATTTGTAATCAAACCCTTTAATTTGGTGAGGGCTGGTCGAGTAGTGTGATTAATCTCCCCAAAATATTTTCATTGGAATAATGACAAACTGGACTCACATGGAAGCGTGCGGAGTATAGGCAGTTGCGCTGGCAGAGTAGACAGCATCTTTTACCTTTTTTATTTTAAAGGAAAATGCTTCAAGCCAGAAATAGGTGAAGCCAGATCCTAGCAGATGGTGTTAATCGTGTATCCCCTACATTAGAGAACGGGAAAGGTTTTGCAGCAGCGCTGAGGTCTGTGTTCCCGTATCCGTCTTGTTGAGGAGCCAGCCCTCCATGGAGAGGGACCCCCCTCTCCCGCCTGTGCCCAGGGGCTCCATCTTGGTGTCTGTCCAATGCTTGTTCCTGGTGGCTGTAGAGGTGACAGGGCTCCCGGGAGGTGGGTTGTGTTTGTCCCGTCCGCGGCTGTGCAGGTGCTGGGAGTCACCCGCGCGCTGCTTTCGGAGCGCGTGGCGTTGCGCTCCGCTGGCAAAGTGCAAAGTGCCAATGCTTCCCGAGCCTCCCGAAAATCCAAACCCTGGAGACAGGCAGGCTGCAGAATAGGAGGATTCTGCTGGTACAATTAGTTAAATAAATTCAAGGCTCAAATGCTCTGTATAGAAGAAGCTGCCTTTCTCCTTGATGAGAAAAAAAATAATAGTCTTCTGACACTTACCTCAATACAACTCGTTTTTTTTTTCTCTTGTTTTTGAACTCAATACATTAGAAACCCTAGAAAATAGGAAGAGAGAAGAATGAATGTATTTGGCATCCAGTGAACATGCCTGGTATATCACTATGAGAAACAAAATTCATATTTATACTTAAATTTTACAGAGAAGACATTTACTAAAATTCATCCAATTCTGACATGCTGAAATCCAGAAGGAAAAGGGTTTTTTTTTTTTTTTTCACTGCAAATGTCAGAAATTCAGGCTTCCCAGTTTTCAATGAAGAACCTAAGAACTGGTCAAACATGCCTTATATTTTCCACAACTAGCAATTTTCTGACTTTGGAAAGTTTCAGAGGGAGGAGCTCAGAGGTGCTGTGGGAGGGACTAAAATTCATATTAAAGTTTTGGCATGAGGGAGAGAATTGTCAGAGTAGAAGGTTTCTTCTGAGGTTTTGCACTTTTTTTTTTATCAATTTAGGATGACAAGTATTCATGTTCAGACTCTTCTAATAGTTTTTTTCTGGAATTCTAATTGCCAGCTTATTCCCAGGATTGAAGAATGTGGACTTTCATGTTCTCAGGTACTTTCTTTCTTATTCCTGTTTGCTGTCTATTAACTTACTAGCTGTATGCTATCAAAAGAATTGTAAACACAGTGTGAAGCAAAAATAGAAAAAGATTTCAACTGTCCTGAACATTGCAAAGTATCCAAAGTGAGAAAGATGACTGTCAGCAAGGCAGGAAGAAAATGAAATTTGCACTAAATCCAGCTGCTGTTGTGCTTGGTGATTTTTTATTATCTGTCTTGTGTATTTGGAAATCAGTAACAGAATTGCTTGAAAACATATTAATTACATTGGAGATTCAGTTGTTACAACAGCATAGTGCCACAGGGGAGAGGGAGGGAGAGGAGATTTCAGAAATTTCTGATTATGTTAGGAATATATATATATATATATGTATATAAAGACTTTTCTGCAAATAAGTGAATTACAGCATATGAAAGACTAAAACCTGTTTTTAATTTTGTAGTATGAATGTATCTGCTATTCAAAGTAATGACTTCTGTGTGTGCACAGACGTGGAATGAGAGCCATACCATCTCTTTGCATCTCGCACGTTCCCAGACAGGCCCACAAAGGGGCAGCATAGAGATGGGCAGCTGCCGCCGCGCTCAGCGCCCGCTCACACAGCAAAGCGAAAGATAATTAAAAACAAGATAAAGTAATAGAGAGCCTGATTTCCAGTCTTAGGAGAGGACAGTAACTATTTATTGCTATGGAGAAGTGGGACCGATGGCAGGAAAGCGCCTGGCTGTGGGTACAGAGCGCTGTTTGCAAAAGTCTGTGTTTTGTCCCTCGGTGGGCAAAAGAGACATATTAAAGATTGTCTAAACGTGGCAGGACCCAGATATTAAGTGAGTATTTGTTACAGCAATTTATCTTCTATCTTCTATTTTCTTTTTCCTATTCTCTATTTTCTATTTTATAATCATAAATATGGCAGGAATAAAGATGCTTCAAAAGCACTGGATTGAGGGGGGAAACACTATATTTAAAGTTATCTAAGGTTATATATCTCTGAATTTGAATTCTGTACAGTATCTGCCTTCTTCTATTATATTTTTAAAATAATATAATAGATTAAAAAATAAAATCATAAGAGATTAATCTCTTGATGTACGGCAGTATTTGTCATATGCATGTTCACATACGCAAACACACATGTATTTTAAATAAATTATTCTCCTTGGGCTGCTACAGAGAGAGCTTAAAATAGCTATAATTTACTTTTCTAATTTGTTCTGCTAGAGTAGTTGACTGTGAGACTCAAACTAAAAAAAAAAAGCCAATAACAGCTTTTTGGGTGGGATCCAATCTAAGGGCAGGGTTTTCCTCTGAGGATGTTCAAGGGCATCTTTCTCAGTTGCAGCTCAGGTGTTGGGAAGACTGATTCACTAGATGTCTAATAGGTAAACACAGTCCTGCCGTTAGGTAGAATGGATCCCTTTCTTTGCTTTCAAAAGCTTATCTCAACATTTTTCCAGTGCCGAAGTTTAGATAATTGAAAATGTGTATTTTTGTTAATTTACAGGGGAAACAGGTTTCCAGTATAACAGAATCAAGTATAAAGGTCACTTGCAATGGTAAAAGATAGGAATCAGTTCCTGCTCTGCGTGTAATGTTCCTGCTAGTTGTATTCAGCAGAATCTTGAATGCATTAATGACTTTTTAAGACAAAAATGTTTTCTCACTGGGAACAATAATGATCCCATCAGGACAAATTACTGCCAGCTTAGCATTTTCAGTCCAGTGTAAAGCATTTTACCCACATGAACTTTAGAGTCTCATGACTGCTTGTTAGAAGAAAACTCCTTCTTTCTGTTCCTTTGTAAATAATATTCCAACTTAACCCACCACAATTTATGGCTTCAGTTTCGCTCCTATCTGAATTATTTTAAAGGGGATGGGAATAAAAAGGCTTTTATCTTCCCCATAATTCCTAAATCAATGGGCTTTATAAGGGCACTAATTGGAAGCTATAATTTCTCTTTGAGTATTCGGGCACTGCCTCCTACACAGTAGGTCACGAACTAGTGATTTGAAAAGAGACAGCATCAGTGGAAATACCTTTTGTCTAGAAATTTGCTTTATGAAATAATGAGTTACTGCAAATTTTAAACTTTCAGAAGTCATTGTTGCTATTTTTATAAGTGAATATTATGGTGAGCTTCTCATCTGCAAAGTAAAAGCTGAGATTGTATTGTTCTTAATAAAAAAACTTGTTTGCATTTTTCTGCATTTTTCAAGCCATGGATATTAGAGGGTTCTGAGCAGGTTTAATAACTGGAACTTTTGAGTCTGAACAGTGGATTAGATTTTAACGTGAATGTGTCTCTCAAATATTTTTAAGCAGTTATTACGTCCTTTGGGTGTTCTTTAGCAGAGTAAAGCACCGGTTATGCATCTTAAGAAGGAAACAGTGACACAACTGTTTTGAAGTATATGACCTAAACCTTCACACTGAGCTGATTTAAATTATGGATCCTATTACAACTTCATGAATCATCCTTAGTTAACTATGAGTATTCAGCAAGGCATCCGTGCTTTGTATAATATCCAGGTTTCATTACTACACCACAAATTGTTATATTCCTGTCCAGAAAGAAATGAACAGAAAGACACTGGAGGTTTATGCAAGCATTACATGACAATTTAAACTGCCTGAAAATACACAATTGTGGGTTGAATGTGGTAAGAGGAAAAAACAAGCTTGGGCTCTATATTATGATTTATTTTTTCTTCCTTGTTTTAATGGCCTGGCTTTGGAGCTCTCATGATACTCTGGTAGCCAAAGGTTAAATACGATGGGCTTGGTCTTCATGTCTCACCCAATAGCAAACACAGTTATCGAGCAAGTTTCCCTGTGAAAGCATTGGGGAATCCCAGCCTACAATTGAAATTGGGTTTGTGCCCTACTCATTTTACAACCCGCATTGTTTGCAAGCTGTACACAAAGAAATAGACTTATGCCAAATTTGAATCAACAGCTGGTAAAGATCAAGAGCACTACATTAAAAAAAAAAAAAAGCTCTCCAGAAAACTATGAAGTAGTATTTGTATTGTCTTTCATTAAATATAGTAATGTATCCAAAGTCCATGGGTAATGAAGGAAACCCTAAATTTAATCTGGGATTTCCCTGCAACTAGAAAAGATATTGGCAACTAATTCCTGATATAGTTGCTGCCTGTTCATTCTATTACTAATATAAGCACTTAGTGTTGCTGTACTGAATACTTATGCCATGGATCAGGCTATTCTACTTGAATATTTTTAAGAGTGATGCTAATCCTTTAAAAAAATGAAGAAAATAATAATCTAGGTGACATAAGAGAATAAGAAAATAAGAATCTAGTTGTTTGCTAAAAAATACAGACGTTGCAAATATAGATCAAGATCAAAGGCTTGGGGTTTTTCCAAAGAGAGAGAGAGAGAGAGAGAGAGAAATACTAGTGTGAAGTCCAAAGAAAAGAAGATGATTCCTCACAGTTTTTTGACTATATGCAAAGATATTTCTAATGACAGGAGGAGACACATAAAGTGTATCCTTTGCCAAAAAATTCTCTGCCAAAATGTGCTGTGATGAAGTACAAGCCAGAAAAGAGCGCTGAGAGTGAAAAACCTGAATTTTGTGCCCCTGCTTGTCACTTTTCATTATCCAGCCCACTTGCATGGCCCTAGTCACTATACCGCTCCAATTTCCACACATACCAAATAGTGCTGACCTTCCTGTGTGGCTTTTCTTAATCACATGTTTTAATTAAGTGCTTTGGATACTATAGTTAAGTATTCTTTAGTTAAAGCATTCACATTTATGGGGCTCAATCACGTTGAATCATTGTATTAAAGTGATATTAACCCATGCTCTCAATTATCTGTTGTTACCTTCTCTGCAGGAGAATTGTGTCAGGAGAATTGTGCTTTAACAGTTCAGGTTAGGTGACTTATCTCTTGAACTGTGATCTATATCTGCCATTTCCAGGGTGAAAAATAGCAAAGATATGGGATGTTTAGCTTTCATGTTTCCTGCTGTATCTTATGCCATTGGTTAGTTGTCACCCCTGAGAAAAAAACAGCCAAACACAGATACCACCAGTGACTCAGAAGTGTCTTACATGTTCATCATGGCTATAGCACCCACTATAGCTTCTCTTAGGAGCAGTGGAAATGGAGAAAATTGCAATTCAGGACTTGCAAAAAAGGCAACAATTCCTCTCCATTTTCACTTCCTTGCTCCTCCCTTCTTCAAGAGCTCTGGAAAAAGGCTGCAAGGCACACAAAGCAAAGAAGTGCTACAGGCAGTCATGAAGGCTGGGGACACACATTAGACAAACATGTCTAGTTGGAATTAGACACGACAAGGTGCCCTGAAGGGCAGTTTTAGAAGCTTCACCACCATCAGACAGCAGCGTATGTTTAATCAGTGCCTGTAGCAGGAGGTAGAAACTAAAAGAAGAAGGGGGCATGTATGCAAGCTCAGCAGCAGCTGGGAGCTACTATCTTCTTTTATTATAAGCAGGGGATCACAGCTCACAAATCCCTTTGAGTTCTGAGCTTGGGAAAGCAAGATATCTTTCCGCTCCATGGGGCCAAAAGCCTGGTAGGGGATATCGTGGTTTAGCAGCAGATATCTTCTGCAGCTCCAGAGGATTGCTGGCTAGTTACGCTTTGCAAATGGAAAGCTGCTGGGTTTAAGATGATAGAGAGTGCAAAGGGAGAGCACTAGATGACCTGTGATTTTGGTGTCACGTCTTTGGAAACAAGTGGGGCCTGGTCTGATTTAGATTCCATCTCTGCAGAGCCATGTGTTTGCTAAGGGAAGCAGGTCCTGCCCCGGCAGCCTTCACCAGGCCGCCTGCTGGAGCAGGCTGTTCCTGCAGACCTTCCAAGATGAATTCTCTTCCCATCTTAACGTGATAGAGCACAGCATATTTCTATCTCTTCCCTGTTCTTAAGCACCACTTGTAATCTGGTCTAAACTCTGCCTTCCAATCTAGGCAAGACAACCTCACAGTTAGGAGTTAATATCCCTATTACTAGATTAGGCAGTGTGACCTCACTAGAATTCTTGCAGTGAAGTCTAGAAGTAGCTTAAACTTGCTGGGGCTGGTGATGCTATCGCTGTTACTTTGTCATGTTTATTTACATACCCCCTATTACATACATACATACCCACTATTGCCAGAACATGTGTGCATGTGTGTGAGATAAGCAGGGATGGTTAAAACTGAGAAGGTCCAAAACGAGATTAAAACCCCGTATTTTCTTCAGGAATACTTCTAGAATCTGCTGGCTTTTATGGCGTTTGCCTCAGCATTGAAGTGCTAGGCCTCACTGCGAGGTGAGTAGGTAACTAGGGCCTAAGAAATGAGTTTCCTGCTATCCTTGATTGAAAATCATTTGATTTGGGGAAACATAAATGTTCAAAAGTCTCGCTGTTGGTTCCAAGCTATATAAAGCAGGAACCCACATTATGTTCTATGTATGGTGTCACCATCATTCCAATAAGAGATCCCTACCTCTTATACATCAATTTTGGACAGATATTTTCCCGTCTAGGAAAA
>NW_010582933.1:54202-96063 GCF_000705375.1 Tinamus guttatus
CACTTTTATTTTGAAAGCCAGGAAGTTATTTTACTTCTTAAAAATGTAAATAAAACACAAGGTAAATATGCCCTAAGAAGCTGTGTGTTGCCAAGGAAGTTCCAGACTGTTTCTTAACTATTTTGGCTAGGGTTGATTCCAGAACTGATAAATTAATGTATATTGAAATGTGATGCTGATACATCAGTCCTGACTCTGCCTCAGAGTTTTGGGAAGTCATGAATAAGTTGAAAGTCATTGTGACTGATGATACTGAGCATTGGAATAGATTGCCTGTGGAGTTTGTAGAGATCTAAGCTCAGATATGACTCAGATAAAGATCATTCTTCCTAAGGCAGAAGTGTAGAGTAGATGGCATCTGGAGTTCTTCTCTAACCTTTATATTTCTCTTTTAAGTCTGATCCTCCTTTTTTTTTTGAATCTCAAGATGGTCATTCAAGTGAATTCTGACTTCTTCCTCTGGACAGTCTGTTTCACTGCATATTAATATTCATTCTCTCAGCATGCAAAATATGGGATTCACCCTGAAAACTGTATAGTGCATACAATCCTTCCTCATTGAGGAAGTATCTGTACAAAAATGAAGAAACAATATGGGGTTTTTTGCTCCCTCAGAGTTTAAGTTTTACTTTGCAAATGATCTATGACTGTTTCTCTTGAAGGAAAGGTTTTCAGTCTGGTTGCTTTGAATATGTATGGCAAATTTCAATCATTTCTGGAAAACTGATTGTCTTGGAGTTGCCTCTACTTGCCTGCATATTTTCAGAAAGTATGAATCATATAAACAACATTGTACAGTACTAAATGTGCATTCATTGTCTTTTCTTGGAAAAACATTGAGGAAATAGAATTTATTGCACTTAATACATTTTACTGTCTCCAGTTTTGTTTTTCCTTTTCACCTCTTCATATGCAAACTTCCTTGATTCTTTTCCCACTTCCTTCTCTCCGTGACCTGTGTTCTTCCTTCACTGACTGCAATGACAGGTTTCTTCATTCCTTTTTAAACTTTGTATCATATTTTTTTTCCAAATTGTATTTTTTTTGTATTTTATCAGTTCTCTTTAGTATCATGCTTCATGCTTATTTTTGATCAGCAGTATGTGCTCCTTAAAATACTCTTCCTGATTTTTTATGTATTGTGTTTCTATGGGAATTTTAGAGATTTTTAGAGTTTGGTCACATCGGTGTTTGCATTCAGTCTATACTTGTAGCTGGAAAAAAAAAACTCTCTAGGAGAATGTGTGGCTTAGGTGGTTTTCAGTGAGTAAGGGCTATCATTAAAAATGAAGTGCTGTCATTGAAATGAAAATGAAGGGCTATCATTAAAAGTGAAGCAACATATGAAGGTACTGATAGGATTATAGGTACTGATGGGATTATTAAACGGGGCCTGTGCCCAGGATTTAGTGCTGCCTCTAGGGACAATAGCGCGATCATGAAAAGAAGGTGAAACAGAAAGAAAACTTTTCTTTGTCAGTTGTGGCTAGAAGGGTTTCTGTAAATCAAGCAAGCACTTTAGAGCTTGTCTGATACCTTTATCCTGAAGTCTTTAATGAAAATATTCCCTTAACTGATAATGTGGCAAAAGGAGTGAACACTTTGGTTTCTCAGGTTCATCACTGGATGCTGCCGCCGCTTCTAACATGGCCTGAGATCATTTGAACATCCTTACATCCTTACACTACAACATAGCAAGATAAGTCTTGAATAAAAAGTAAGTAAATTAGAAAAAAAAAAGAAAGAAAAAGATAAGCAGGAAAAATACCTCCTTTAATTAGGAGTATTTCTAAGTTCCAGTTTGAGATTTTTCTCTGTGTGAGGGGAAGAGAAGGCTACTCCATTTTCATGGGAGGTGTGGGCAGCAGTAGCATCTGCTCTCATGTTTCCCTCTATGGCTTTCAACAGTCTCAGTAGCCTCCTGACATGTAGCCTCCTAAGTCCTGAAACTGTTGTAAGAAGCTATTTCCAAGTATGCTTTATTGTTCCCAAATTTTAGTATGTCTCTGTCATGTGCCTCAGAAGGGTTAGAGGGAGACTTTTTTTTTTAAAAAAAAAGAATATCTGAAGAATATTCAACGATTCCCTGTCTGGGCTCTTTTCCTAGGTATTAAACAGAGCTTAAATGGAGATCATGAAAAGCATTAGAGACTTGTCAGGGCAATATGAGAAACCTGCATGCTCAGCATGTGCTGCCTCATATAAGCCAAGCCAAAAAGCCAAATGTGACATTAGTCTGTACGCCACTGTCTAGACTATAGGCACCTAATTAAGAGTCAGTCTGAAGTCCTCCCTTCAAACTAGATATTGAGCCACTCTCCCAATTTCTGTTTTCTTTTTTCCTGACGCCTGCTTAGAAAAAAATACAAATGGCCTTTGAAGTGGGAAATAGATTTTCCTTTTGAATGCAGAAATTGCTCAGCTTCATAAATTTCACTGTCTCTCATCTGTCCTTCTTTCAGTCTCTCACTCTTTTATTACCTATCACTGCTTTGACAGGAGGTGTGGGAAGATCTGTCATTTATGGGACAGCATGGCAAACCCATAACTTGTGTAAGGTTAAACTGCTTCAGGCTAAGAAACATATTGAATCCAGCTATCCTTAGAGGTAGGAACTTGAACAGCTGGAGCATACCCTTATGCTGTTTTCCCTCTCTAACACTTACATGTCGAAAAAGAAATAAGGCTTTAACTATGCTAGCTTGATCTCTGTTGATACTAGATCTACTCTAGCCACCCACTAACTCTGGAGCACTTGGGTGTCTCACAAGTGCATATATGCTATTCCAGTAGAAGTTAGGTGTAAGAAAGAAAGATGTCATTTCAGCTGAGTTCTTGTCATGCAAAACAGAACCACAAGCATCCAGGTAGCTTTCAGACCAGAAAGGTGCCTAATAAACTCAGACACCTCTAGGGTTAGGTGGCACTTGGTGGATCCTGTACTGTGCATCAAGTGTCATGGATCACGGTGGTGTTAAGCCATGTTTCATGTACCTAAATCTAGCCCACAAAGCTGACAATCTGATGCTGCAAATGACTGCAAACTTTGGCTTCATTTCACTACCAGTGGTAATGCCAAACTCAGACAAATTGTCATACTAGGAAACGAAGTTAGTGACAAGTTTCTCAAAGGCAATGCTGAAGTTGATACAGGCAAAAAGCTTTTTCTCCAGCTGGATCTCATTCAATGTTCATTTGAACCACTGAATAGAATTTCACTAGTTTTCAAGTGTTTAGAGTTAAAATCATAGTCTCCTGCAATCTGTGAATGTGAACAGGATGGTATTTATTGTTTATAAAGATTAGAGTGTTCTGCTTTTGGGACTGACTGTGAATGTAGGCAAAATAAGCAGTTTTCTAAACCAAAATGGAGATGCATTTGCCAGAGCACTGGAAAGCCAGATTGCTGCTTCTGCTGTTGCTGGGGAATAGTGTTGAGATGTATAAGAGGACAGCAACTGGAACAGCAAAAAGCTTCAGGCATTCTACAAGCAGTAGTCACTGCCAGCAGCAGCACAATCAACAAATCCAGCTCTGGGGGTCTCTCAGGACTTTCAGTTCTGTTCTTGCTTTCTCCCCACCTCCTTTTCTTTGACACACTGGTTCCAGGCACCTCTGAGGTTGCAAGATCCAGTGCTGCTGAGGGATCTTGACTAAACTTTTCTTGAAGACTCTTTCATGCTACAAAAAGAACATCATGCCATCCTAACCTTGAAGCGTTCATATTTGTATGGAGAGGTTGTATCTTTCCTTAAGTTTTTAAGAACTGGCCAGAGTCATGGCTGATCTGGCCAAGTTTTGGTGACAGTACTGCTTCTAGCGGTAGGCTTGGCTTGGAGACAATTTCTTTTTTTGATTTCTTGATTTTGATTCTATTCTAACACTAGTACAGATTAGGGATTGACTGGCTGGAAAGCAGCTCTGTGGAAAGGGATTTGGGAGTCCTGGTTGATGACAAGTTAACCATGAGTCAGCAATGTGCCCTCGTGGGCAAGAAGGCCAATGGGATCCTGGCCTGCATCAGGAGGAGTGTTGCCAGCAGATCGAGGGAGGTGATCCCATCCCTCTACTCAGCTCTGGTGAAGCCACACCTGGAGTATTGGGTGCAGTTCTGGCCTCCCCAGTACAAGAGGGATGTGGAGCTTCTACAGAGGGTCCAGTGTAGAGCCATGAAGATGATTAAGGGACTGGAGCATCTATCTTATGAGGAAAGACTAAGCAAACTGGGCCTGTTTAGTGTGGAGAAGAGAAGGCTGAGATTTGCTCAATATATTCAAGTACCCAATGGGTCATTGTAGGGAGGATGGGGCCAGGCTCTTCTCTATGGTGGCTGGTGACAGGACAAGGGGTAATGGGTACAAGCTGAAACACAGGAAGTTCCACCTCCATATGAGGAAGAACTTTTTTCCTGTGAGGGCGACAAGAGCCCTGGAACAGGCTGTCTAGAGAGGTTGTGGAGTCTCTTTCACTGGAGATCTTCAAACTCGCCCCAATGCCACCCTGTGCCACGTGCTCTGGGTGTCCCTGTTGGAGCAGGAGGGTTGGACTAGATGATCTCTAGAGGTCCCTTCCAACCTCAACCATTCTGTGATTCTGTGAGCTTCGTAGGGTAACAAAGATGATTAAGAGACTGGAGTATCTATCTTATGAGGAAAGACTAAGCAAGCTGGGCCTGTTTAGCCTGGAGAAGAGAAAATTGAGAGGAGATCTGATCAATATGTATAAATACCTGAGGCAAGATTGTAAAGAAGATGGGGACCCGTGCTGAGAACTTTTCTCTGTGGTGGCCAGTGACAGGACGGGGGGTAATGGGTACAAGCTGAAACACGGGAAGTTCCACCTCCATATGAGGAAGAACTTCTTTCCTGTGAGGGTGAGCCCTGGAACAGGCTGTCCGGAGAGGTTGTGGAGTCTCCTTCTCTGGAGATCTTCCAAATCCGCCTGGATGCCACCCTGTGCCACGTGCTCTAGGTGTCCCTGTTGGAGCAGGGGGGTTGGACTAGATGATCTCTAGAGGTCCCTTCCAGCCTCAACCATTCTGTGATTCTGTGATTTCTTTTATTCTATTCCAGCATCCTCTGTATGAGATCTCCAGTCATTCACTGTAATAGCTATTTAGGCTATTGCATTGCTAGAGTATCCCTGTCTCATTGTTAGATGGAAAGTGCTGATTTGGTAGTTTAGTTGCCTTTCAAGTAGCTGAGTGGCTTGACATTTTTTGACACTCTATGTATGGGATGGTGCTGATTTATACCAGCTGAGGTTCCAAATGCGTTTTAATTTTACTTTGTCTATTGTATACAATTCTGTTTTGTTAACAACTTGTATTAATATTTTAGGAAACATGACATTGAAATGATGGACAACTTTTTTTTTTTGTTTCAAAAAGAAAAAAAAAGGAAAAAAAAAAAAAGCTAGAGCATACAGTTGCTCCAAGCAAATTGTGCTTCTAGTCCTGGAATTGAAGCAGACAATGGAATGGGCAGATTTT
This sequence comes from Tinamus guttatus, assembly GCF_000705375.1. The sequence continues at coordinate 59,694 of NW_010582933.1, forward strand.
ATTTCAAACTGTCATAACTCCCTTTAGACTAATAAATTTAATAGCGTGGTTTCTATGGTGGCCAGGCTAGGCCTTTTTTGTAGCACAGTATTATTTTTACATACAGTCTGCTTAAAATACAAGATGGGAATGTTCTTCCCAGTTGTGAGACCTTAAAGCAATATTTTGTCTGGATGTTTACTTATAGGATGAATGCATGTCACTGCAAAGAATTCCCAGAAATACAATTACTATCCTGCCAACTCTTTCACTTGTTTTGCCCTGTAGAAAACAGTCAGCCAAACAGCCACAGTAACATTTAGAGGAAGTTATTTACCAAATACGGTCCGTAAAATATGGGAGCAGGAATCTTCTGCTTCAACAGAGTGTAAAAGGAAGCATCTTGAATAATTTGCCCTTGAGAACACCAATCTGTATTTCACCTGAACAGTACCAGGTAAACAGAAGAAAAAAAAAATCTTAGGAATCTGAGTGTCTTATGTCAATCGCGTGTTCCTGCATTATTGAAATTCTGCTAGATCGTCACAGAAATATTTTCTGTCAGTTTTGAAGTATAGCAAGCTGTGCTAGGTACTAGATGTAGTAGCTGTGCTAGGTCCATACAGACACAGCATTTATTCTTATTTCATACCTGCAAATACAACATCTGCATATATCTGTTAAATGGCAAATGGTTCAGGACACAGAAATTAGTAAAACACTCTGCTTCAGAGCCCCATGAAACCTTATTAAGGATTATCCAACAATCTTAAGCAAAACCACTATTCTCCTCCCAGTTGGTTCATTTCAGTTCACTGCTTCATTGTGAACATGTCAATATAGTGTAACACAGGCAGACACCAACTTGTTCTGTTGGACACATGCCAGGTCTTAACCAAAACCTCTGTAACTTCATGAGCACACGACTGGACCTGAACTTAATATCCCACTTCTCAGCAGTGTTTGCTCTCTCAGGTTTGGTGCTGCACCAAGGTGATCAGATGGCTTTTGTTCTGCTTGAAGCACATGAAGAAAAACTAAATTCCTGCCTGGAGATGGATTATGTATAGTCATGAATCAGACTTTTTATTTTTAGCACTCTGTAAAAAACAAACAAACAAAAAAACACCCTGCAACATCCCTGCTGTAGAAGCAATAGTCCAAAATAAAGCTTTGCCATAGAGTTAGGTGCTGGTGCTGTTCTGTGTGGATAACAGCCCAGCTGTGATAACGGTCCTTCCGTGAGCGCTTAGCTGATCCCATTATACACTGTTCACGTGCGACTGATTACCACATTGTCAGTGAAAGTTGAGGAACAACCTTGTGGTTTGCCAAAAATAAATAAGGATCATCAGTTTTACCTTGGCAATGAAAGTAATTACAGATGACGCCAAAACAAATACAAATGCTCTTTTTGAAAACAGGTCTTTTGGGACACTGTATCAGTAGTACTAGCTAGAAATCCTTAACTGTTCTAAATTTTCATATTATGTGTGTTAATGATTATAACTCTTCTGTAAACATGGCCACAATTTTATTTAATTGCCCAGTGTTTTCTGGGGGCCTGCTATTTTTCCTTTTCATCTATTTGTAATCTATTTTGCACTTTTTTCTGTAAATACTGGACCTTGATCTAGAATCTTTTTTTGGTGGGACACGAATTATGGCTTTGCTCTCTCTCACTGCGAATGATTCTGTTTCCGTGTGCTTGAAAGGTAAATGCAGGGGTGACGTTTATACCTTAAAATAGAACAGAATGAGGAAAGCTCTGAGGGGTTCCAGTCTTCACTAGCACCAAGGATATGCAAAGTACCAAGTCATTATCTCCTTGGCTTATGAAAATAGCTTTGGGAAAAGGTGAAGAATGCTCCATTATGTCCTTTTGTGAAGTTTTCTTTAACTGATTTCTGGGTCTGAATGTCTCTGTGTAGGAAATTATGACCATTTGTTAAAAATCTGAGGAGTTTATGACACAGATCTTAATTCCTTCTGTTTCCATCCAAAGTTCTAAATTGCATACATCCATAACACTTCATTTGACTGTGGCTGTCCACTCCTCAAAGACCTTTTTCATTGTGGAGATGACTGAGACCACTAGCATTGCCAGGCTCTTTCACTCGAGGCCATGTGAAATCATTTAGGATGCTTCTGTCGCTCATCATCTAAAGGCTATTCCCTCCATAAATAGTATGGGAATACATGAGCAGAGGGAGAAAATAAGGACAGACGCATATTGCTTTCATGGAAAAGGAAGTAGCTCACCATGTAACTCACTAAATAGCACGCTCTGTGTTGCAGGGTGACTGCAAAATGTGATGTAGCTCGCAAGAGAGACAAAGCATATTATCACTTTACATAGCACCAAATAAACCCTAGTGAGAAACTCTCTTCAGAACTGTGCATGAGTCTGGTCACACCATTAGGAAAGATGTGTTAAATAGAGCTGATATGAAGGATGGCGATAAAAAGGAGAACCTGTTTTATGAGGGGAGTATAAAAAGCTTATCATGAGAGAATGTATCTGTAGATAAATGGAGAATAAATTTAAGGATGTAGAGCACCTATTTAAGTGGACAGACAATTAACACAAACTCAAGCCGATATAAACTAACCATCTTTGGGTTTACCTTGGAAATTAAAATATTTCTTTCTGCAAGAGAACTGGCCTTCTGGAGTAGCCCTGATACTGACTGATTATAAAAGGGAGTTTGACCAGTTTTTGAAGGGACTAGATGATGTGGTATCTGTGGTTAATAGGTATGCACCCAGTGGTCTAGGGGATCCATTCTAATTCTGCATTCCTCTGTAGAAGAAGATAAATTTATGGAGACTATTCTTTGTCAGCTGGAAATCAGAAAGAACACAGCCAGACTCATTATCTTTACCAGCCTTTGGCTACAGTTTGAGAATTGGTTATTGTAAGGCCACTCAACATGAAAACATCTAATTCTTTGTGTTATAAGATTAAGTACAGTCCCATGCTTGCTCTTAATGGTGGTCAAAGAGTAGAAATCTTTGATGATCCCTCTGACAGTTTGACCTACAGTAGGAACATAGGTAGTAGCTCTCTCACTGAGAATCCCTTAAAAGCAGAAGAAACTGCTGGCTTTTCAGGTAACTAAATGAAAGCTTGTTAAATGACTGACAGCCTGACCCCAAATTAAGATCAAAACATATTTTAAGGCATTTTTCAAGAACATTTCTACTCTTTTTGGCATTGCAGAAGAATTAACACCAACTCTGTATGAAAGAGGTATAACAGAGCTAACAGGTAGACTGTGAAAACAAATTTGTCTCAAACCCTTTTTGTTCATGACAGTCTACTCATGCAGAATTTCCATAATTCTGATTTCCCACAGTGCATGGAGATTTAACAGGAAATGGGATATAGGTCTAATCTTAGTTTTTTCTTCATCAATTTTACTTCAATAAAATTTCTCCCCCTCCGCAAAAATCTGTCTTCTGCTTCTCTCATTTTCTTTTCTATAGTCTTTAAATGAGTGATGTGATGTTACAGTTGACTTAGTTTGCAGAGAAGTTGCTGTGCTAGCTAAAATGTTGGCACCACGCCTTCTATTCACAAGGCTGCACGTTGGTGGTGTCTCTTCAGATAACCTCTAGCTACAGTTGAGTAATACCACAAATGGGGAAAACCCTAGAGAAATAGGAAAATCCCTAACTATTTGTGCATTGTGTAAGTATATTTTGCTTAGGCTCTTTGCCAAAGCAGATATGAATCTAAGATGCTCTTTGTATCAGAGTAAATTGTACTATCATGTTCAAGATCTTATTTCTGCATAAAAGACACCCAAAGTATTTGTGGAAGGGGAAGAAAATTTCCATTCTGGTTTTAGTGTGTTATGTTTTACTGTTGCATTCATCTCAGAAAATTCCTGAAAACAAAAGATATAGAAACTGGGAGAGGAACTTGTTTAATTTATTTGAGTTCTTCTTTTCGACAAATAGTCTGTTATGACTATTTTCAAAATAATTATAAAAGGAAATAAAAAGCCTGTGGTATTGTACAATAAAAAGAAATTTCTTATTAAAAGAAGAAATTGGGCTGTGACCAAATGCTTGCTGTTACTGGCAAACCTTCCCAACAACTCCCCATGCGGAACAAACCTGAATGCCCAATGACCACAAAGCATTCCCCTGCCAGAACAAAAAATACTGCTGAATATGTTTCCTTTTCCCATGGAGAAGATAAGAAAATAAACACAAAACATTACTGGAAAGTGCTTAGCTAGTAGGAGTCTTCTGAGCAATAGTGCAATACAAGAACTATTTTGGATAGAGTTAAGGATGTAGGAACATTCCTGCATCATCCTGTAATCCCACCAAAGTTGGTAGTTGGCTTGCAAGGTGTAGGGACCTGTCTCTCTCATTTGAGATTTGAAACTAAAAATAAATTATTTACATAAGATTTGCATTTTTCTAGTGCCATATCTTGTAAATCTGAAGTATTGCTATTATGTAAATGAAAGGCTGGATCCTCTAAGTTTTATGAGTTTTATATCGCTAATTTCAAAACTATGTTTTTTTTTTATAATATATTTTTGTGACATGTTTATAACCAGAAAGAAGGGTTAGACAGAGAATAGTTGATAACTAACTTGTTTGGAGATGGTGTTTTGAGAAATTTTGACTTGCAGTAGGGAATTCTGTAGAGCAACTTGACCAAAATATTTTCAATAGTTTGCCTATGAAATCAGAAGGTAGAAATAGGGAAGTAACTTGCTAAAATATCAACCTCATGAGGGATTAATTCCTTCCAGTGAATTGTGCTTCATCAATTAATTGATCCAACACTTAGTTTTTCCCATCAAGAAAGCTAGCTCACAGCTAACTCGCCCCATTTTTCTGCAGTAATTTTGTATGTTTATCTATTACATTTCCTAAGGCCATCTAGAAAATCAAGTGAGTAAAACTGAATGCAAATTGTTCTTCTGCATGCTCTTGCAGGGTTACGGTTACAAATAATTCAAAATTGGGACTGTGAAACAGCAGTTAAAATTCCACTGAAGTTTTATATGAGCTGGCATGTTACTTTTTTGTTGTTGTTTAATTTTGTATTGAAATATTTAGAAAACTATAGTCTTCCTTCTGTTCATGAATCTGCATTGGGAGTGTAAATCACAAAACTACCATTGAAGCTCTTTTTGCAGAAATAATGCACACGTACCAATATTTCTACTGAACACATTGCAGCAGAAATTAGTTTGTATCAGTTATATTTTCAATCCTTCAGTGGGATTTGAGCAATTTTGGAAGCTATTGACCTAGAATTATCTCAGTTTGGAAACAGTTACATAAAGAAGTTTGATTTCCTTTATATATTTTTCTTTAGATATAGATGTGATATTGAATAGAAGCAACCATTTTTTACCAGTGTAACAAGTAACTTTTGTAATTTTCAGTCAATGAAAATATGTGGCTATCTATAAAATACGTAACAACTCATGTAATAATCAGAAATATTCTAGATGTCTTCCACTAAAAAAGGTAGGTTTCTTTGCCCAGTTATCTTGACATTGAATTATATACACTTCACTGTAAACTTCTAACCAAACAATATACAATCTATCAGTCTGTATGAAATGGCAATACCTGATAAAAAGAAGACTGTGGTTGATGGAATTGTTGCATTTGTTATAACTGCTATACTTCAGTAGAAAATACCTGAATATATTGATAATATTCATCTTGTGTCACTGTACTTAGTAGCCCTTTATAAATAGTCATGGTGTGCAATTTCACTGTATTTTAATAATTATACAATATTTGTTTTTATCGTTATGTCGTAACAGCTTTTGTAATGTATTTTATTTCTCTTTGCAGGGGATTCATTGTAAAAACAAACCTTCCAGTGAGTATATATCAATCACATTATTAATACATTTGGTAAATGTGTACTTTTGCTTTCCAATTTTCCTTACTCTAAATGATCACTGGGAGAATTTCCTTCATCATTTCACTCTTTTTTTTTTTTAACAACTATTATTATTAGCTACGGGAATGATATAGACTGTTAACTTATCTGAAGCCTCACATCACCGGTGCACACAGTTACTTGATAAGGAAGGATTAGGCAGCTGCCAAGGCAAGTGTTGCCTGGATAGTCCCCCTGGGGCAACTTGCTGCTGACCAGAAAAGTGGCCCATCAATGGCTAGTTCAAGGATTGTGAAATGGTCTTACTTGGATTAGGCAGCTGAGGTGCTAGTTTCACAAATAATGTGGAAGGAGCTGTGGAAGAAGAGGGAAAAGGGGAGACTGACCTTTGCGCCACTTGGCTGACGCGTGTGCTGGTGCCTTGAGGGCAACACTGGCTGAAGAAATCCTTCAGCCCTGGTCTCAAGGGGAAGGATGCCTGCAACACTGTTGGTTATGAGTTAAACTCTGTGCTAGATATTACACAAATGCAGATCTAGACAGTGGACACTGTCGCCATAGGTACCACCAGGTGATGATTCATCCCACCCATCTTAAGACAGGGAGAATTTCCCTCTGGGAGGGACGGAAAGGGGGCTCCCTCTTCATTGACTGAAAACCTAAAGCCCGCTCTGCTTCATGTACATCCTACTGCAAGATAGGGATGGGGAAAGTCTATAGAAGCTTATAGGAGCTTAAACTGGTGTGCAACTCTAAGCTGGATATAGACTTTCCACACTGAAGGGCTGGTAAACTCAAGATCCCTATCTTGCAATAGGATGTACATGAAGCAGAGCGGGCTTTAGGTTTTCAGTGCTATCCGCCAATGACTTATCAGCTATCTTTAATAGAAATAACATCAGATGACTCAACTTTACAGTAGTGATGAAAAACATTTTTTTAGTTTTTATCCTAATTCACTTATGCAACAATGGGTGTATGCTTATTTCCGTATTTCCCTTTCTATAGTCATGCTTTTTATTATTTGATGTAAAATTACCTCAAAAGACCTTAGCTGTATAACCCAGCACCTCTGCAGTCATCATTGTTTGCAGCTGTGACAAAAAGATGACTATATGTCCTAGAATTTACAGCTGTCAATTCAGTAGTATTTGGCAATGTAGCTTTGTCCCTGCCTTCTCCCTCCAGTTCTGCACAACAACTAGTAGGACGTAAGGGCTACATGGTATTTGAAATTCGCAGATTAAAAAAAACCCCAACCCTATAGCCTCAGAAAGGACATTTGGTGGAGTATAACACCATTGCATTCATTATCGTTCAACTTTAAAGACACGTTCTGAAGGTTTCACAACTGGGAAATACTTTTGACTTTATTGTTCATTGAAATCTATTTTAAAAGTGACACTGTCAACTTGAAATCTAATCAATTTCAAAATTGATGTAGTTTGGAGAGTAATATGTAATATGTAATGTAATATCTGATTATCTTAGGCGAGTATCTAGTTTATGGAGTTGTTGAATCATTCTAATGCACAGATGCAGAAAACAGTGTGGTAAAGCATATGCAAAAGAACTTTTAAATGCTATTTTGTACTCATGGAATGATGTCTTAGTGAAGCAATTTTAGTGAGCTGTAGATTCATTCACAGATTGAGCACTGTCAGGACTATAAGAAGTTGTTCAGATTCTTACAGTTCTTTTAGGGAAGAAATACCAGAAAAGCAAGCAATCCAAAAAAAAAAAAAAAAAAGTTGAAAGTTTCTATTGGGTGTTGGCCTGGGCCTGTTATTAATGAGGTTTTTTTGCTTGTTTTTTGTTGTTCTCCAATTTCATCTTCTTGCCTGAGGATGCAAGTTATCCATCTAATCATTTCCATTGCGTATTCATTGCTCAGCTCTAACTTCTATTATCTAAATGTACTCAAGGTGTGTTTTGCTGTCATGACAGTTCTGGGTTGATTGCTGCATCATCAGATAAAAATTAATCCGCTGTGGTTGAGCTGATGGCAAAAGTACAAGGAAAGTGTCTACATGCTGAATAATAAGCCTTGGTTTCTTTATGCCAGGGCTTATATGTGTCCATAATTAAGGAATCTTTTATTACAGCAACAATCCCTCTCTCATGTAGGGCTAATTACAAGTATAATTTATAAACATAAAAACTAGGCAAGATTTACTCAGCAGATGATTTGTGTAGCAAGATGTACTTCTGTGTCTTCTGGGGTGTAGATCAAATTGCTTGTGAGAAGGAAAGAGGCGTGTGTTCCAGAGGCAACTGTGAAAGGGGAAGGGGGATTAAGAGATGATAAGGTAAGATTTTACTGGAGAATTAGTCAGAAAATGAGTCTCATTTTGCGATTATAGAAATGACTGTGATTTATAGAAGCGAAATTATTTTTTATTCTCTCTTCCTTGTATTATGCATTTATTGTGATTCAAAACTAATGCCTTGGTGCATGATACAATCCACTTAAATTATTATTAATACGTTTTGCAGTCTTTTGCATTTCTCAAAATGTATCATAGAATTAATTAAAAAAAAATGAAGCGCAAGAGTCATTTCATTTTATCCAGTGTATTCCCTATGTGTTCTCAGGTCAAAGGTAGAAGCCATGATCAAGGAAACGGTGTCTATGTTTGGGGAAACATAGTAGTGCCTAAAACTGTGCTTATGTATCTGCCTGATACTGAGCTAATATAAACAATGAACCTAGGTTTGACTTCAAATTCTCCTGAAATGGTCCTAAACCTGTTATATCTTAATAATACCAAACCTCAGGCAGTAATAATAAGGTTGGGGCAAGTAACATGGTCAAATTCACCCAAATTGTGAACATTTAATACTAACATGGTCTTCCCAAAACCATCTACGCACAGACATGGGAATGGGCAAAATTAGGCCTGGGTAAAGAAATTTATACCACATAATTTATACAACAAAATACAAAAACGAAAAAAACCCACAAACCCCCCACACAAAGCAACAACAAACAAACAAATCCAAGAAGTTTATACAACAAAAGAATTAAGGAAAAACAATTGTACCTGGCACTATTCATTTTCATGCATAAACAACACAGGTCATTTGCAGCAGGTGCACAACTGTGTGATATGATGTAGTCGAGAAAATAGTATTTTTGAGCAAAGAGATGGAGTTAAAACTGATCATCACTTAACACAATAATTATTAGGTAGTTTTGCAATAAAATTATCTCCCAGTTACTGTGGGTGCATTGGTTGGGTGTTGTTGGAAAGCTCTCTATCCTGAGATACCTTCAGGATTATTGCACCATATGCTCCTCGAGGGTGGACTATACATGTCCACATTTACCTGGTGTGCATGGTACTTTTTAAAACCACCTCAACTCTATGGAACCATATTTACAAATTCCTCAGGGCACTTTTCCCCATGGCTGGAGGGGTAAGTAAGGATATACCTCTGCTATTCCTCCTCCACCTCCTACCTTTCCTCCATGAGATCTGTGGATGGGTCTTCCATGCAAGTCATCCGTGCTTGACAAGAATCCATACTATTCGGCTGATCTGAGGTAGCATTATTATCCTGCATCTTATGGCAAGCACAGTGCAGCAACATGACATTGCCATTTTCATCAGCATATTCCCATAGGAGACTGAGCACCTCCTAGGAACATGTAGAGCAATAAGACTGATAAAAGTACATATTTTTTTGGTTCTCTTAGCCTCTCTACAAGGGGAGAGAAAGCACAGTGATATATTTTGTTTTACTTGAGTGTTTTTTAGCTTTCATGCTGCTATGTCCTGAAGTTAGGTAGGCATTTCAAGGAAATTGCCATGCTTTTATTGCAGTTAGGATGAGATGTGCCCCGTTGTAACAAAATGCAATTGTCGGGCTATTTATTCTGACAGTCTCTCAAACCGCAAAGTTTCATTCAGGACTATTGTTTATTTGAAGTATAATGCCCAATAATTGCATTAGGGATTAAATCTGCTCACCAACATCAATTAAGCACTGCATAACTGATTTCTGTGCATGCAAGAATGGGAAATAAAAGAGATGTAATAGGGCTAATTTGAGGGTCATAGGACTGTTTTTACCTTTATATTATCCTGCAGAAAACTGCTGTGCACATCATGTCCTGGGGTTTTAGTCATGACTAAATTGTCACTGGAAAAAAAGATGAAGCATAGTAGATGTGTTCTGTGACTACCATTTACAGCTTGACGAAGGCCTGGATGATGCTTAATGGGTTCTCATCATCCTGGTCTAAAGAAGGGAATCCCACAGGTATGAGGGATCTTTCCATGACTAGGAATGCAATGGTGCCCCCTTGTGTGAAAATGATATTTTAACAGCAGCTGAGACCTCCAGCCAATGTTCTCCAAAATTAAAATGCTGCCTATGAGGGTGCACAAAACATACGGGTAATGGCTTTAAGAAAAGTTTAAATATGCTGCTAGCCAAGCCATAATCTGGTGGATCTAATTATGTAAAAGCACAGTTAGTGTAGCTGGGTGCATAATTATTGGAAGTGGCTCCTTCTGCAAATGAGGAAATTATCAAAGCTGGTCCATGAGATAACAGTCACTCACTGAAGGGCTGTGGAGCCAACCAAGTGTTTGCTCTGATCATGTGAAAGTCTTAGGTAAAGTGCGGGCTCTACTTAAGTTAATACTGACTTCCTACTGATTTTAGTAGAGCTGAGGTCTCCTACTGAAATTGAGATTGCGGCTTCTAATAGGCCCAGGAAGAGTGCTCTCCAGAAATACCCGGTACAAACTGAGATTTCTCTGTCTGTGTGTTTTGCATTTGCAGGTGGTATTTTTAACAGTTTCTGCCACGATGCTCCTGCATCTTTATCTTCTATGGCATTGAAAAGCATGAAAATCTCAACAGTGATGAAATGTGCCCAAGGAACCCCGTGCTCTCTTCATTTAAGTATTAAAGGAACGCTGAGTCTGGATGGTAGGAGGCAGATTTGCTACTGAATCCTTTTTGTTGACGTTTTTGTTTGTAGCTGTTCAGCCAAATTTTGTTCCATATTGCTATGTTTGTGTCCAAGAAGTTTTCATATAATTATATCAGTAAGATTTCTTATGGAACCATTTAACTAAAATCCATGGTAAAGCCCTGGTCTTACTCAAGGCAATGAGAACTGACATAATGAATTCAGTACAGCAGATTTTTTACTGCCAATATATTAAACTTAACTTTTCCTCTAGCAGTTACGCAAGCAGCTTGATGACTTTTTCTTTCTTGCTCTCTGTCTTACACACACTCAAACAGCATTTGACCTGATCACTCAGATTGATATGAGTGCCCCATAGACCCTATGCCTGAGGAGAAGTGTCTGAAGTTACAATTCTGCATCAAAATAAAATTAAAGCACATTTTTGACATGCTCTACTTTTAATAACACTGCCATCCATGTTCTTAGTGTGTTACCATATAGGTATTTCCTGGTATGCTTCACTCTGAGTTAATGGGTTCAATCGTTCGCATAAGAGTTTGCAAAGTTAAATCTTTAATTTAGAGAAAACTGTATAAAATCATTTCTCCTACCTTTATGTGTGTATATATGTAATTTCTTGTTTTACTTATTTTTTTAAGAGATAAAATACATGTGCCTTTCACTTAAAAGGCAAACTTAGGACATGGTACATTTTGCTTTAATTTAGTTTCTGGTTTTGTTAAAGATGCTCAAATTAAATTTTAAAATCTATTCTGAACTCATTTCAGAAAATATTCGTGGGCTGGAAATATGTTCTCTTTCACTGGACACACAGCAATCTCAGTGCACAAATGTGAGGTTTGCTAGGAAAAAAAGCAAGATGCTTAATGGAAAGAAGGTAGATTCCCTTTTGGTTTTTTTTTTATCATTTAAATGTTTATGAGCCTATGGAGAAAAGCAATATATTTTGTATCTCTGTTTCTTTATTCTCTTTTTAACTTTTTGGAAAACTGCAATGAAATGTATGCTTCAGCAGCATCGAATCAAAGCAAATAATGATAAAATGATCATTTATAACCTGTAACTTTGGTTCTCTGCCATTTTCCACTTATCTGTTTGCAAGAGGACCTGCCTCTACAAAGGCTGATTTTCAAACCAAACTTATTCGCTTTCTTTATTCTTTCCGCGAACCTGTGGGGAAGCTTTTGTACCTCTAGTTGCTACAAAGAACAGTCACAATGCAGGACTGGCAGTGAATAATCGGTATCTTTAAGAATAAGGTAATTTTATAGGCATGACTCAAAAAATATGTTTATGAAGATTTTCTTAATTTTAGTTCAGTGAGTAGAATGGTGGTAAAATGCCTACATGCTGTGACTTTTTTTTTTTAGCATGAAAGACCATTTCTTTCTGAAATCCATTGAGCATCGGGTACATGTATCTCTATGGTTTTAGTATTTGGTAGTTTGTAGATATTTGGACTTCTGAGACTGAAGAAGAATAGTAACCTTCAGGATTAGAAGTACTGATACTCTTTGAAATCCTTTCATTAAACAGTATCTGCTTCTTTTACCTTCATCATGTTACAATAAATCCAAATGAATAATGCTTTTCCTTGCTCTTGTTTGCTTAATGCTGATAACCATAGTATTCCTGTGTTGTAGAAGTCACTCACAAACCTAATTTTACATATGTTTTGAACAGGTACATGTTCAATTCAACTGCTTTGAAGTCAATGTAGCACAGCACATCTATGTGACCATGCAAACAGTACCAAATTACTGTGAAGTAAAGCTGAGTCAGGAATATTACGTCGAAGGTAGGAAAACGCCTTTAAATTGATGATTCAAATAAAAGCTAAGAAAGAAATGAAAGACAGATCTTCTCCTGGGATATATCAATTTGAATGATGCTTGATCATTCAAACCTGGACCTCACAGCTGAAAATCTACTGTATTCTACATTTTGATGTTTCATTTCGTGCATAAAAATATGTAGCTTGCTTTAGAGATTAGGGTCAATCTGTACTATGCATTGGTTCTAATTTGTGTTCCAGTGATTGGCAAGTGCTTTGTCTTTGCCTGTGGTCCAGTCTTGTGCACTCTCTGTGCCTCTGCTGTCTTTTAGTGGCTTCAGAAATGACTGAAGCACTTTCCCTTTGAGAAAAGCTTAATAAGGAAGTAAAAAGAAATTTCTTTTCACTTTGAATTAGCTTACTGTTCTACCATCTGTTTTCATGTAACTGGATAAGATAGCATTGGTCCATGTTACAGTGCCTACTATATGTATACAAAAATACATTCAGTACTGTTGCACTACCAAGATATAGCAAGGCTGCTGCAAGTAAGTCATGGCACAAAAAATGAAATGGGACCCCTCGTTCAGTCCAGTGCTTGTGCTTGTCCCATCGGCACAGCCTACAGGTGAGCTGCACTTGCCCATGGCACTTGGAGCAGTATCACCCCTTACATACAGAGTCAGGTGTGTTACAGGGCTTCTGCACCTGGTTAAAACCTCTTTCTATCTAAAATTTTTAACCTTTATGATAAATCATCTTCATTATTGAGGGAAAAAATGTACTTTGTGAATATACGGGGGAAAAAATGGGTTTTATAAAGCTCGGTCTTAAGCCACGTTACATGGAAGTGTGAACAAAGGAAAACAGGAAAATATTGTCCTTGTGAGGGGAAAATGAAAGCAAAATACTGAATAATGAGTTAAACAAAGAGAGGTGAAAACAGTAGGAAGTGGTCTATGAGCTATTTCATGTTGTTCTCACATAAACCTTGGAGAGCCAAACATATTAGTTTTGAAAGTGTCAGCTGCTCTCTCATTCTCATAAACTGCCTGGAAATTAACTGGGTTCTTCTTAGTAAGCCTACAATGGAACCAGAATAACAAAAATTCATGAACATTTATATCAGTTGAATAAGTATGGTAAATTATTGGAGTGGCTTTCAAGGAAGCACTCAATTTAACAACAATAATAATAATAATAATAATAATAAGGTCCTGGATAAAGAAGTGTAGTTATAGCCTAGATTTTTGACTTGCTGATGGGGTTTTACAGTAAAAACACTAGACTGGTGAAATAGGATCCTTAATGCAAGTTATGACACAGTCGGTGTTTGTGGTAAGGGGAAAAATTAGATAGTTTGGCAGTCTCAGCTGCACAGCTATATAAATAAAGCAGTTCTGAAGAAAATTCTGGTTTCTGTTTTGCAGATTGCAGGAATAATGATGTGGGAAAATATATTCCAGCCTGTTTGGGTGAGCTGATCTATATACATTGAAGATGTGAAATATTTCTGGTGGCTTATACAAAGATATCTTTTCATAACTGTATATCAGAAAAAAATTATGATATAACACTATGTCTAATTATCATCTAGTTGCAGGTTATGTCCTGGAAAATAAACAACAAATATTGATTTGTCTAACATAGCTGCTTTTATTCCTGAAGAACCTGAGGATAATCAGCCTGTGTATCAGGATTAATGCTTCAAATATCTGTATATGTATCTATGCATGAATCACTTAGGAATTCAAATACTGAGACTGAGTTGCAATCTGTACATGTCCTGACACTTCAGTATTGACTGTGCTAATTTCAAAATGAATAACATCATTAACATTAATTCTCATGAAAATCATTATATATCATAAAACAAGATTATGCTCAGGAAGATCTAGATATTAAATATATACAGATCAATTAATGATTAATTCAAACATCCTAGATATGAATCTTCAGATGTTGAATTTCATATCCAGCAAGTTATGAAATACATTCTGAAAATTAAACAAACAGTAAAATAAGAAATATGTAGAGTAATAAACAGATGTAGTAATTTCATATTTGATTTTTCTCTTCTCAGGTGGAAAGTTAGATTATAATGTAGACTGGGCCAGGAAAGTCATATCAGTGAATGTATCCAGCTTTCTCCGAGATCAAGACTATTACGTTCGCTTATGCCACAAATGGTTTTCCTGTGAAGATGTGGGGGCATTTGCTGTGGTGAGTTAAACCTGGAATTACTGCTGTGTTGAACTGAGTAGGGGGCCTGTAAGTAGAAATGCTCATTAAGATCATATTTACAGGAATGGACCTTCTATATCTTTATTTACCTGTATTAAGAGTTATTTATTGCCCTGGACTCATGATCATCTTTCTCATTTCAGATAAAAGGGAAAGAATCTTTAAAATCAGTTTCTCTGAAGTATTCTCAGCTACTCCCTTGTCTTTGCATTGAGGTAATACAGTCTGATTTTGACACATGTTTTGTTTCCAATTAAAGAGGTTTTGTCTGATATTTGTGTCCTAAGCAAGAAAGAAAAATCTATACAGAAAGGCCCTGGACCTAAGTTTCTAACTAAGGTTTCTCACTTTATAATTCAAAACATTCTTTTTTTTTTTTTTTCTGAGAAAGACAGATTAAAACATGGAGATAAAAGGAGAAAGGAATACAATTCATATTAATTTACCAAAAGTATGGTGTAAGGCTAATTGGTTGATATGTATATAAAAATGTATATGTAAAATCAAGGAAGAACCATCAGATTTAATTAGAATTTCAGCAGAGGATTTGGTGTTGTATCATATGGGAAACTAGCAGCTGAATTAAGGAAGCTGGGGGTTAGAACAAGATTTGTAGGGTAGGTAAACACATACCTGCATGACTAATTCAACAACTTCTGTTGCATTGGGCAATGTTGATAGGAAAGTTATTTAAGGACCAAACTTAAAACAATCCCCATATAATTCTTTAATCAGTGACATTCCCAAAAGAAGTGGGAGTATGTTAATGAATTTGCTGATAATACATTTGAGAAATATGTCAGCATATATATGTCAGCTGAGAACCAAAATGGAAGAGAATCAGGATAACTGGAAGAGTCTGAAGATCTTTGTAGGTAAAATAACTAGAGGAGGAGGAAGTGGTAGAAGTATCAATTCATGCACTTGCGCTAATAAAAATAATTCTTACTGTAAAATGCAAGAATGAATGAAGGGGGATAAACTGCATTCAATGAATATATTCAGGGTAACTAAAGCATTTTTTCTGATACCATGAGAAGTTAGATTTTGGAATATTTTTCAGAAAAAAAAAAGGAATAAAAATTGATCAAACCAATTTAAAATGAGCTTGATGAGATGCAAAGATACTATGTAACCTAATTTCTCAAGGAATTTTGCAGTTTGCTGATTAAGATTGCTAAGTGTAGATGTCCAGCTGTAGATATTGATATTTGAATTAAATGTTCCAAATTAGATGTTCCAAACTCTTATGGTTTGTGGGTAGTTAATACAATGATCAAGCAACTATACAATAGTTGAGTTGCTCAACTAATCATATGTTAATGCCCATTTTTGGATGAGTTGAATAGCACTTTGAACTGCTGCACTAACTAGATCTTCACATGCGTAGGGCACATTAGTCACATTCAGATGTGTAGACACCTAACAAGAGATATCTTAGAGATGAACCAGGAGCTCTCTTGCAAACCTACACTTTTCTTTTACTTCATTCTGAAAGGTAGGAGGTCACGGAAATAATATTTTTCCACCCAGTACATATATATATATATATATATACAATAAATTCAACAATGTGATTAGTGCTGGGCAAATCAATGGGAACTGTGTTTTTCAACTGTGAGTAATAGAAACATTTGCATGTGAATCTGAATAATTAGGGCACGGTGACTAGACATGCACAGGTATTTGAGAATTGCAAATTAAGTGTTAGTCATTATATTTTAAGGACACATCCTTTACCATAATAAAGGCTAGGTTTAATAAGTAAGTCGTAGGTATGCCATCATCCTTAGATTACTTCTGAGGCCCCTGGAAAATAATGAGGGTATAAAAAAATGAACAAAAATATTAAACTGGCAGATTTTCTAAAGAAAATTATGCAGAATATATGACTCAATATATACTAGAAAGGATTGCCTGGTCCTTCAAATCCAGTTCCCCAAATGATGAGCCATGCCTTAACTGAGTAGTGCAAAACATCTTGCTAAAAATACTTCTCAAAGCTTTATAATAAACATAGCACATATATAACACAACTTGGTGAAGCACATAGCACATATATAACACAACTAGCACATAACACATTCTTTGATGAAAAGGTTCTTTGTCACATTCTCTCTTGACATGTTAAAGATTGATGTATCTGAGAATCTTTCACCAACGATGACTTCTTCTGTTGTAGGGCTGGTTGGCAATTCCAGATGCAAGGAGGACACAACTTTGCCCATTTGAAAATGGCAAGTATTATGTGATAACTCTCTGAGTAGTTTCTAGCAGTTCCAGTAGTATATTGCAATTGGATATGCAACTAAGTTGAAAATCATATACTACAAAATGTTATGGAAATTGTTTTTCTTTTTGATTGTAATGTGGATGGATGAAATAGCTTTCTTTCAGATTAAATTGTTCACAAAGTTTATGACAATATAAGCATTAAATAATTTTCTTGTAATTTCCCGTATTTTCTTAAATCACACATTAACTGGCCAGAAAGAAGAAAAGCCACTGAGGTCAGTCTTGGAATGGTGATGTAAGAGGAAAGCTTTAAGGAGAGATTTGAGAGAGGCACATGGCACCAGCTTGAAAGAGGGAACTGGGAGTGAGAATGAACACAGTTAACTGCATTAACTCAGCTATTTAGAATATAAAGCACAGTAGAGTTCCAACTTTCAAGCCAATTTTTTTTTGTATTTTTAAACTTTCTATATTTCTGAACCGACAGCTCTGTGTACTGGAATATCTAAAGCAGACTAGTTCTTTCCCGTCACATTTCTCATTGACGTAAAAAATCTGGGATGATAGAGTTAGTTATGTAGCAGGAATCAATTAACAGTTGCATATCAGAAACAAGCTCCTCTTTTGTGTTAATTTACTAGTTACTAAACAGTGCAATTTAGTGAAATGAGGATGAATGAAGAACATGAAGTAGTAGGAAGGGTAAAAAATTATTTAAATAAGCATCTTTATTATAAAGTAGATAAATGAATTCCACAAAGCAATGAAAGAGGAGCAGAGTCATTTAATAAGTCTGTGAGCAGGCCTGGAAAAGGCTTGGAGACAAATAAATCTTTGTTTTGGTGCTAGCTATGTTCTGTTAGGATTATAACTATAGCTGTAATATTATAGACTCCTGCACATTCAAAATGTATCTGTGAAAACTCTGCTAGAGTCCCTGGGAACCAGGACTTTTTTGGTTAGAATAAATCTTCTCTTAACATTAGCTTTACAGTACCTAGCCATTTGCTGCAAAATGAAGTTGTAAAAAAAGTTGATATTTCCACTTCATAGAAATTCTCAGTATTTTGATATATATTCATTAGGATAGAAAGTTAAGATAGTACAAAGATAGTACAAGGTTTTGCAGAATGAAGAGGTCTGGAAGATTTCTAATAGAAAATATCAAAAGGTTTTGCTTTAGAACATTTCCAAAAGAAAGCTATGAAAACTGGAATTGTTGTTATGCTTGATGAGATTTTGATGAGAGTTGAATTTTGCTGCCTTGTATTTCCACTCTTTGATGTAGATTGCTTTCCTTCACTTTGCTACATTTTCAGGAGTCATAGGCATCGTTTGTTCACTCATCTTAGAAATCCAAGTAGGCAGATTTTCAAGATTTTCCTCCCAAAGTATTTGCAGGACATGAAAGTCTTTGATTAGGAGTCCACCTGCACTCTGCTCCCTCTGTAACTGTTGGGCAGAGAATACACTTCCATGAACTGGTACAGTCCACTTCAGACACGCAGTGCCATTCCCTGGTGGTGCCTGATGGCCATCACAGTACTCGTAGGTACTTAAGCAAAATGCCAACACTTTGGTAGGATGAAATTATGGAATGACAAGAAATGGAAAAACAATGGTTTGGGTTTTAAGCACATATATAGGTAGCAATGAGTTTGATTCATTTTTTAGACATCGCAAATTTATGAATGAGTTTGATTCATTTTTTAGACATCTTGAGTAATGTTTCCACTCTTTCTGTACAGATACAAAGGCGTTATGGGATAATATTGTTTATAATCCAATCACACAAACCTTAGCTTGGGAGCCAGCCTGTCCTGTGTTTGTCACGGTTAACCTGTGCAGGTTAATGAAGCCTAACCACCACTGTGAAGATATACAAAACACTTCCAAAAGTTCTCCCGAGAAGGTAAGAGCCACGCAGATTTCTTTTCAAACTGAGACTGAGAGTCGTGCTAGAAAGTTGTGACTAAATGCATCATGCAAAAAGCTAGACTTTGGACTAAGGTTGCAAATTCTTCTCTGATACTTAAAATTGTTCATAATCCCAGTCTGTTCTTATAGCCATATGCTTTATTCAGAGAGCTCAAAATTGGCTAACTTGCTATTAGGGAAAAAAAAGTGGAGTGATTGTGAAGCTCATAATGTTTCCTAAATTCTTTGGGGTAAGAGAGTCTGCTTTTCATTTATAGCAAAGGCATGATTCATCTGCTCTGACTTTGTTGTCTAAAAGATAGATGTCCAAGTCTCAGCTATTCAACCCAGATTCCTTTTAAAGTACTCAGTCCTTCTCAGAAAACTATGCTCCTCATCTGAAGATAGGCATATACGACGGGTCAGGGGGATGTCTCCCTAAAGGTAGCTGTTTCTCTTCACTGACTATGACAGGAATCTACTGTGATTAGATCCAATGTATATGTTTAGGCATCTAAGAAAGACATAAGTGAGATGAATCTGACTCTCTTTATGTCTTATTGGAGATGTATTTGTACCTTGATAGGGCATGATTGTTTTTTGCTCTCTTAAGATTTTTTCAAAGAAAGAAGTGCCTTCTTGAACCTAGTTCAATATCTTGAAACTTTGTCTGTTGAAATACTGAGCACCTTAGCTTTTCCTGCATTCATACTTTAAAACTGAAAAGGATTGTGTGTACCTCAAACTGCTTCATACTTAATCCAAAGTTACCTGATATTGAATGCACTAGATTTATGAGGGTTGGTTAGAATTTCCACTTTCACCTTGAAAGGTTTCAGGCCTTCCTGATTGTGTAAAGAAGCTAGTCAACTTGAGGTAAAAACTCAAAAGGCAAATAAAACCAAATTCAAATCTTCATTTTTGAAACTTTGAGTCTTATTCTGGTGAGATGATTTATCAAGGTTGACTCAAGACTTCTGAATGTTTGATCTTATAAATACTGAAGAAACACTGAAAATATGAGAGACTCCTGGCCAAACCTGTGGTGCTTAACACTGATTCACCATTTTCTGCCTAGCTTTCAGCAAAGCTTTATTCTTGCAAAAACAAATATATTTAATTTGACACATGTGAGTACTCCCTGCGGAGTTCACCATCTGCTGACAACAAACACAACTCAGTGTTTGCAGGAAAAAAAAAAAGTCAGTCAGTCTAAAATGAGGTTGGGATGGCATTTGTCATATCTATGACCAATAGGACAATCCAATTAGTTTAGTACCAGACAACGAGTGTTTTCCCACGTTTACCCATTCCTTTTAATGGCTGAGTATTAATACTCATGGACTGGATTAATTTTCCTTTTTCTAATTCTTCTTCTTGATACTGGATTTAGTCCTTTTTTTTTTTTTGGCATGCAATTGTAATAATGAAGAATATCTTCATACTGTGCTGGAGACCACTGAAAAGGTTCCTCCTGTCAACCTGCCCCATTAAATCCACATGGGGCTACACACTGTAATGATATGCACATGTGCTGAATCAGACCCCAAAGTTACAACTCTCTGCTCTGCAATTTGGGTGTCTTTCTTTGTCCAGGGTAATGCTATTTCCATGTCTGAGCTTCCATGTCTGGTTCTTAGCTTTCCCATGGGAAGCTTTCCCATGACTCTCTTATTGCTGCCATAGATAGGCCTCCAGCTTGTTCTCAAGAAATTACAGGAACGAGGTGTTACTTTGCCTGTTGTGTGTAGGGCTGTTGGTTGGTTCTGTCACAGCCACTTAAGTAAGATGACTTATACATGTAGTAATTGCTTATATTGGACTTTTTATGTTGAAGTCTTTGATAGTTTAAGTGATTGCAATTCATTAAAGAAACATTTTTCAAGTCATTTAAGCAATTATTTAAAATTTGGTCTATGTTTAAGTTTTTTCTTGAATAGGGATACTGAAAATTGAGAATTTATTCAATTGAAAATGAAGCCTCAGAAGCCTCAGAAAGCCTTCAACAGCACTTTTGAGAATATGGCAGTGTTCAAGAAATGTGTACATGAGGCACTTAGGGACATGGTTTAGCAGGCATGGTGGTGATGGGTTTACAGTTGAACTTGATGATCCTGAAGGTCTTTTCCAACCCTAATGATTCTATGATTCTGTTCTATGATTCTGTGTTTAACTATTCTGCTGAGTTGGTGATGCCTGGTAAATAAGGCCCTGGAACAAGAAGACTGTGTAATTAGAATTTCTTAAACAAGTCACCAGAGAATCAAACGATTTAGCTATACCAGGTCAGAATGAATGTCAAAAATGCTACATGCTATGGGTAGGAGCAAGTGATTTATTTAGTAACTTAAGGCAGTGTTATACCTATTATTCATTGAGATACTTATACAGTAAACAAAGCTGCTCCTATCTCAGTAATCAAATCTAGAAAATCCTAGATAATTAATCTTGTGAAGCTAGATAATGAAACTAGCTAATGCTAACCGCTGTCTTTTCAAGCAGGTTAAATATTCTCGTGTGGACACTCACCCAAGACTTTGCATGAAGGTAAAGCAATTTTCTTCTAAATGACCTATTTACTGCCTTTCTTTATGTTAGTTATCAAAGAAGTTGTTGTTAATATCCTTTGGCATGAATGTTTCTTTTATATGTCTGATAAAGAGGGAGTAAGAATGAAGGAAATGTGAAAGAGTAAATTAAAAGGAGGTTCTTTCAAAGCGCAGAAGAAATGCTAGATGTGATGCAAATCAAATTGTGCCACCAGTTTTCTTCATCTTACGAATAGCAGAGAAAATGTCTTACTTCACACACTGCAAACTCTAAAGCATGTATTCATTTTTTTGATGGGCTACATACATTATCACCTTATATTGTGCTGCTTCACAAAAGTGTAATCTAGGCATATTATTAATCTAGGCATATTACTGGTTTCTGTTCTCTTACTTTTAAGACAATGAACTGCATGTGCACCAGTGTCTGAAAAACTGGGGTTTAACCCAGACCAGTTCAAATCACGGGTTAGAAGATATCACAGAGCAGGAAATCTGTAGTTTTACTTTCTGCCCCACTGAAATACAGTGATGATGGTGAATCGGAAACATATTCAAATGGAAAAATCAGTTTTCCTAATGGATTTCTCTGCTTTCAGTTTACAACCAAGCAAGGCTCTTGGGTTAAATGTCCATTCGCTCATGGAGAATTCCCAGGTAAATAATTGTTTTATTAGATAATATTAAATTGTGAAAGATACTTAAATCAATCTCTAGATATGAGTCTTCTCCAGCAAACAAGCTTTGTCCTTTTTCAAGTGTTCAAATCACTATAGCCTATGAATTACAGCAAAGAGATTTGGTGGTCTGTTACTCCTATGCGTTGTCGTTTGCATGTTATTTGATGGTACTCAACTAATTAAAATGGCTTTTATTCTTAATGCAACAATTTTAAATATAATATATGGTAAAAGTAAGTCTATTTTCCTTAAATATCAGCTTGGAAAATGAGAACTGCTGCACTGGCAGAGCAGATACACGTTTTCTTCACATCCCAAACCAAGGCGCAATTCTCCGTGCTTGTGTGTAACAGAACACAGCTGGCCTCATGTGAAGCTGTCGGGATGCGCCATTCAGTCTCTGCGGTTTGTATATATTATTTCTTAGACGTTTTAAGTCTTTTTAACTTGTTTAACTGTATTCATTATTAATCCATTTATCACTGCGCAGCCTGAATGCATTAATAAGCCCATGTGTGTACATACTGAAACAATTAATGGAACATATTTAAAGCATGTAGTTGTCATTCTGATCTCATACTGAAGAAAGATATAAATAAGGATGTTGAAGTCAAATGAGTCACATCAAAGGAAGTTATTATTGAGTGGAACACTAATATTCTTTTAGCATCATTTTTGTGGTGCAGTATACGTATTATGTACATAGGAAACGTTATTGTTAACATTTCATATACGAGTCACTGATGCAGCAGACCTGCCAAATCTCACATCATGAAATATAAGACTTAGAGCATAATTACACAATGATCTCCAGCCACTCTAAATCCCATGGCTGCCAAAACTAACTCAGTGCACAAAAAGGTAAGTTTTCAGCCAAATTAGCTTTCAATCCAGCTGTGTAACTATACAACTATTTATTCCAGCAAAAGCAGGGAAAAGACTGTGGGAGAATTGCTGTTTCAGGCATCAGCTATTCATTAAAAGGGAGCCTCATTCTTCTCTTGCAACTATGCCCATACGTCATACACTGAGCCCATATCTCATACCTTTTTGGTGTAGCTCTGTGGCTTTCCCTTACCCTTCAATCCTGCATGCCAGAGTTACCTTACTGGCCTGACCTGTGATCTACAGAGAATGTGGGGTCAAAGAGCAGAAGAGTGTCTATAGCATTATTTCTCAAATAGGAGACTATTAGAAATATTATTATAGGTCTAGGAGCTACTAGGACTGCCATGTTGAGAGGAATCCTCCCAGCTCCCACTGAGACAGCTCCAATGTGTGTGCTCCTGTCGTCTCTCCATCTACCATGTGTATCAGATGACACACAGGAAGCTGAGAAGCTGAGAAATCTCTATATTGTGATGTCTCTTCTTATTCCTGCCTGTGCTCGTTGACACTGCCGTGCTTTAGGGGGCTCAGGGAGAGAGGAGCGTGCTGTAGCTCTGCCACGTGTACTCTTTTTCAGGATATATTCCAGCTGTTCATCTTACTTTGCACTGTGTGCAGGTATGAGCTGCCGTTGTGTGATATTTTTCTGGTACCTCTGATGCACCGGGTGCATATACCAGGGGTAGCTGGCAAGCAGTCAGCCTTAAATCAGCATTTATATTTCAAGGGGTTAACACGGAAAGCTGCATTAATTTTATAATTAATTAATTTAGATTTTTATTACATCTCTGTCTCTGCACTTGACAGAGAAAATGTATTTCCCAACTCTGAGCTTACTTTGCTGCACATGCTCAGGTGAAACATTTTAACTTGTCCTGGAGACCCTAGAGCTGCAAGCCACTGAGAAAGAAGGTTTAGGAGAAAACAGCTTGCCTGATCAATATAGATCACAGAAGGCACTGGTGGGACTATTAAGAGTTATTCCTAATGGGGCAGGATATCTGGGGACACATTATATTACTGTCAGAGATGCAGATCTCTATGGTAGGAGATTGGCTAAACATTGAGTTCAGTGAACACTTACCACTGGCACTTCCCTTTATCTGACCTTTTTTTTTTCCACGTAAGATTGTATAATTTAGACCTTTTGGTTTCAGAAGCACCCTGTTTGAATGGATAGGTAAGAAGAGTAATGGCAGAGCAGTGAGAAATCACAGCTAGGTGAGGTAGTGGGTGTCTCATGAAGGGCACCGAAGTATTTAGAAATGCTCATTTTCTTCCCATTGATGAGAAGCTGTTGCTTCCTCTGCTGCCTCAACACAATGGGAGCCCACCTACATTACACACAGTTCCTGTCCAGCACCAAGCGTGATATGCACAAAAGTTTCATTATGACTTAACTGTGCTCCGAGAAACAGTAATCCCTGTTTAATACTGTTGCCGTAAGACTACTGGAGTAAGAATATGTTAGCCTTTTTTACCCCAAATTTGGTTAATTTTGCCATATTAAGTAGAAGAGTTCTAGGGTGAGTAGTTATTATTGGAGTAACTTATTCTTTTGAGGACAAACCACAAACAATCACATTTTAAGTGGCAGACTAGTCATTTAGGACAAGTCTACCCTAAGGCTGAACTTGTTCTCAGTATACAATGTGATGGGCAACCCTGAAGAACTGCAAAGAAATGGTGTTTCTTTCAAGTTCATGTACACTAGAGAACAGAAGTGAAGATGTTCAGTGGCTGACTGGTGTCAGTAGCTGTGGGGGGTGGTGTCCTCACTTATGATACTTCATTAAATGCAGGAAAATCAACCCTCGTTCTGTGCTTCCCAAACTGTGCTTGGCAAAACTACATCAGCTTCATATGGTTATTGAGACCCAGGGATGATCCCTGAAAATAAATAATCTTCCATAATGAATACACTATGTTAATTTTTGGAGGCTGTGGAACATACAGCATTATTGGCAAATGAACCGAAGAGCTGGAGAGAGACAATGCATATTTTCACTTTACCAAGGTATAGAAAATAATAGCTTTCCACTTTGTTTTCATTAGGGAGATTCTGTATCAATCACTATGTCCCGGGAAATGTGTGAGTCAACAATTTGCATTCAGGTATGTGTTTTAATTTTTGCCAGATGCACTGTAAAAAATTTGCAAGTCATCAAAAAAGAAAATGCAGGAAACCAGCAGGCTGTCTTGCAGTTTCCTTCTCCTCGCCAAATCTGATTATGCTGTAAATGAAGTTGGCAAAGAGCATTATTTATAGCTTGATTTGCTGCCACCACCTCTGGTTGAGATTATATTAATTAACACAGAAGTTGCTCTCCTGATCTAGCTGCTTTGTTGGTGGCGGATAAAGGGATACCAACAGAAAATTGTTAATCCTGTCTTTATGTGTTCCTTTGTAATAAAAAGTTAGTCAAAAAATCTAAGTGAATAGAAGATGAATGTTTCAAAAACTGACATTAACTGAGAAAGGTTAGACATATATACACTAAGCAGCACAGTAAGCACGTAGTATGCTAGAATTAGCACTCCCAAAAGCGGAGCTGAGCAAACTATTTCTGACTGTCTTTGCACATTGTTTGTGTAACTGAACTTTATTTAGACCATGCTAATAGGAAAGGAACAGTGTGATGCCACTGTGGAGCTCAGTGCTCTCGCAGACCATAGGACACCAGAGTGGCAACTTGAGCTGCCAGGCCCCAGCAGCTGCCTGGGAAGGCAGCTTCACCTTCCCCTCCGGGGAAGATGAAAGGGAGCCTGGCAAGAGCCTTCTGGGCAGTGGATGGGATTTTTCCTTCCCCAGTGAAACAGATTCGATGGCAAAACTGACATTTCCCTACCTAAATAGTCTATCATGAAAATAAGACATTATCTGACAAATAAAATTCTGCACAAAAAGAATTCTGATTAACTTTTTATGCTTTAGAAACCTAAAAGTGATTAGACTTGCTAAATGTAGGCGAGACCAATAATGCATTTATTTAAAAACAGATTAAAAATGCAGTCAGATGAGTAAACAAATAAAGCAATGCTAATTTTGTCAAGGCAAATGTTCAGTACTAGTGTGCTGAAAGGCGAATAAGAATTAATTCTTTCTTTTACAAGGGCTGGAGGACAGATGTAGATTATTCAGTTCCACTACAGATCTGTGATATCCATTGTGGTAAGTATTAATGATAACAAAAGAAAAATCAGACTGTGAAATGTGTTTTTACCAGTAGACCGACATTTTAATTCCCTAGAACATTCATTATTTTGTACACTTTTTACTGTGATTCATCAGACCAAAAATGGATGCCTACAGGTGAGCTCGATATGCTCAGCTTCCCTTTTAGCAATGGACCTGTGTAGCCAAACTATAATTTAATTAGCTACTGCAAGGGCAACTTCTGCAGCTCTTTCCTCTGCTTCTTGGGTGACTTTTTCAGCCTGTGCCAAGTCCTGTGCACCACACCTACGTTTACCTTGCAGTGAGTGCATGAGGTAACTAGTTAAAAGCAGTCCCTGGCAAGCAGGCACACCATGCTGTCACTGCAGAGATTGCAGCACAGCCCTTCTGCTGATTTTCCACCTCTGCAAATGGGACAGTAGAAATTCCCAGTAGAAACTACAGAAAATTATTTCTATTATGATTTGAAACACACCCCCAGAGTAAACTGAGGTTTGGGGACTTAAGGTGAAGTGCTTAGCAAGGGTGGATTCACTGGCTTAAAACGAAATAAAAACAAGTAAAGGCTTAAAACTAAGTAAAGTATAAATACAGTAAAACTTAGGGAAGGTTCAGGCTGAGCGTTGCCAAACAAAACAAAACACACACAAAACACTCGAACCTTCCCAAATAATCTGCCCTCCCCCAGTTCCTTGTAAACATGACAATTCCTAGGACAAATATCTCAGTACTTTCAACATGCCTCACAGTTAACTATAGCTCAAGCTTTGAAAACCCAGTATTAAAAAAGAGGTGGCTTCAGGGTGGGGTGTCACTGCAGTTCTCTGGGCAAGGATCTGCCTAACGGTGGTTCAGGTTTCCTACCTGCTAAAAGCTCCTACGAAGCCCACAAGGTGAATCAGTTAAATACTCTGAGGCTTGTGATTCATGTAATCTGGATGTATCTTCCTTATTCATATTTTCCATTCTATCAGTGTGAAGGATATGACAACAGTGTATAAAATAATGAAATGTTCTACGGAATTGTGGAATTTGTCACAGGATTTTGTTCTGGTAAAGAACTTATGGAGATTCAGAGGGAAAAAAAAGGAGAAACTGTGCATATCCAGGGCATCAGAATTGTAATATGTGATTGCTGTGTCTGTTATAGGGAGCATTTTAACCTCATGCTTTATGGCTTCTGCCAAACTGTATGTTTTTGGATAATGCAATCCACAGGCATGGTCAGGAGGGGGGTTTTGAAGCTTCCCTCTGTAGCTGCTGGTACTGGTTAGAGTCAAAGATAAAGATTAAATATTTATTGTATATGTCTTTGTGAAATGGAAGTTTACATTGTCAATATTACTATTATTTAAAATATCATGCAGCATCAGATGGCTGAAACAGTGGTGGTATTAGTAACATGCATTTTGCAGCTCAAATCCAGGATCCCAGTGAAGGCAGTATCTTTTATAAAAACCACTGTAGCTAGCCATCACAAAACCTATTCTCTTTCCAAGTTGAAGAAAAGTGTTCTTCGTGTATAATGGACTTGCATATTGTCTTTTAGTATATTTTTCTGTCAGTAGCCATGCTTTGTAGTTAGAGTGATTTAACCTTATATGTTCTAGAGAACATAGCAAGAAAAACAAAAACCTTTTTGTGTGTGTTTTATAGGCAAAACTTGGTGTTCTTTTAAATTTTTGGACACTTCTCTAGATTTTCTTTAACATACACAAACATTTCAAGGCCTTATTTAAACTTTAAAAAAATATATATTTATTCCAAATAAACCAATAACCAGAATCAGTTAATATGAAAGAAAATACACGAGCCATAATTTAAAAAATGGCAACCTACATTTGAGCTTGTTTCTTCAGGTTTTCACAGGCAGACATACAGTGATGGAAGCCCAGCAAAGGCCATGACACACAGGTACCCAGACTCTCTCTTCCATATATGGTTTCAAAATGTTCAAGAGCTCATAGTGTTAACCCTGAAAATATATTGTTACCCTTTCTAAAGAGGGACAATATCTGAGTGAACTCAGTACTTGCCTGTAAGAATATCTGGTTCCTGTCTCTCCCCAGCATTGTTGCCCTTGAAGCCACGGCTTCCTCCTGTGCTTTTCCTCTCTCTGCTGCATGGCAGTGCAGTCTGGCATCAGAGGTAGCAGGAAGCAACAACCTTCAAGAACTCAGGGGCAATCTGATCTGCTGAGCATGACACTCATATCATTAGCACCTGCCTTGTGCTTTCTCCCTGGCATTGGTAGGGAGATCACAGGCACTTTCTGTGCTCTCACTCACTGGGGACATTTCCTCAGCTGCTCCAGTGTTTTCTCCATTCTCATAGCCCTCTGAAAAACAGTAACACGTAGACTGCAAGCCAATGAGCTGGACCACAGTAATTAATGTAATCAACAGATTACATGGGTGGATTTGGTGGGACCCCCTGTTCTTCAAAAAGCTCTTTATATAATGGCACCCCATCAGAGGTAACCTACAGCAGTGGCTATTTTGTAGCATACAGCCTCCTGTGTCCTGTCCATTTCATGGCATGTGATGCTAGTGAAGAAGATTTTTCATCTGAAACTCGCAGCACAAGGAGCAGAGACACTCTGAGAAGGCTTTGTGGAAAGATGGGGAGAAAAACCTTTAGGTTTCCTTGAGGAAATCATGGCTTCCCACCTTTAGTTGGGAAGGTGCTTTGATCCTTGATTTAAGGCAGCCTTTTCCTCTTTTCCTTGTCATAAGATAAATGATTTTTTTCACTTGAGAAAAAAAGCCAATCTTCTTTAATTTTCTGTTTCCTTTAGGCTGAAGAGCGTGCATTCCTTGCATTGAAGATGGGTACAGGTGAATGAATTTACCAACACATTTTTAAGATCTTTAGTATCTCCTCAACATCGGATTGTCTTTTGGTGTGACTCGCAAACGTTCCAAGTGTCTTCTCTCACGTTGACAGTTTCTGCTAACTACTGTGGGATTATTCTCACAAGTGAAATATTTAGCAAGTTAGGCCAATTCTAACATCTCCCACAGAAGCTACATTATGATTCCTCATTTCTCAGTATTTTAAAAACAAAAAAATATCTTAGGTCATGTAGCTAGAGAATCAGGTCCACATTTTCCTTCTAAATTAATGTTTCATATATAATGAGCTAAAAATGGGCTCTTTCCAAGTACACTGTGTATCTACAGAGTGACTCTTTCAGATTTTCCTATTTGTAAGTCATAAGCTTATCTTAACTCATAAGCAAAAGTTGCTGGGAAATAAAGAAGAGAGGAAGTCTTTTCAGCTTTATTACATTATCCTACTTTGTAATTTCCTTTGTTTTCTGATGCCATTCTGATGACCTCACTGTGAGAGAATGTATTCCTGAGAGCTGCCTTTTGTGTTGTTTGCATTTGTATTTGACTTGGAGAGAATCTTTCCACTTATCTGAGGAAGAATATGTCTTTGGTTTGATAGCTATTTAAATATATCATGTGGAAATCCATTCTAGAAGGAGAGCGTTTCATGGAAAAAATTAATTGAACTGTTTTTTTTTGTTGTTGTTTTTCATTCTATCAGTATTTATACTCAACAGTTGAGAACAATATTACACATTGTACTGATTATCAAGCATTTGGCCTTTATTTCGCTGAATGCTCCTGTGAGCCATCCTTACTTCCTGTTGTGTAACAAGGAAATGAAAAGTCAAGTAAAACATGAATAACGACAAATCCTAAAACCATGTAGAATTGCTCATGTGAGATCAAGGAGAAGAGTGGGGAGTGAAAATCTGGAAGATGCTGATCAATAAAAGAATGTTTTCCATCTGAATGTGTTTTTATTTTAAGACTTTCAAAGATCAGTTTTCAAAAGAAAAAATATGGTGTAGAAGACTTATCTGCAGTGCCAAAAACTTGGTTTTCATGAGGCTGTGCAGAGGACAAATGCTATCTCGCTCCTTTGATATTAAAACTTCTTCGTGTGAAGTGCACATATATTAGATATATTCCTATTCCATGCAGTGGTACAGCTCCAAAACCTGAGGTGGCCAGGAAGCTTTTTTAAACCTTTTAGTTATTTGAAAGGGAAGACCTTTGGTTGTGAAGGAGAAGGACCATTCTATTCAGACATCCTCTTTTCCTTTAGTTTCTTCCAGACTGCAGCCAGAAACGTCAACTGACAGAGCATTGTAACACTATTCTCCTAAGTTTTAGCCAGTGGAAAAGCTTTTTAGGTAGGAGAAGTTGATTCGTATAGGGTGCTCTTTATTGCAGCTAAGTCTTCACCATGTCCACAGACCATAAATGAATTGAGAATTACATATGTATGGCAAAATCTGGACAAAACACCACCTCCAATGACAAGTTTCTAGAAAGAATTTTGAATTTTGCATTACTAAGCTGCCAGACATTTGTGTACTTTAGCATAACAGTTGTAAAACCAAAACTTTCTTCTTTTTCTTATTTCACAAGACACTTTAAACAGTGATATTTCAAGTCACAAACATGAAAGGCCCAGGTACAAGAGCCTTTTCCAATTCTAAAAGTATTAATTTCACTTTGATGATCCCTGAAATATTTTCCTTTTTCTCACCCAAACTATGCAATTTATTCACAATATTGACCAAACCACAAGCAAACATGCTAAAATAGCAGCCAAATCCTCAGATTTCCTATGTGATTGCCAACAGACTTGGCTAATGGTGCAAAGCCTCCATTTTTTTGCTGATAGAAGTTCCCTTCTTGCTAATTGTGGGCCCAGCTTGATTGCCCTCTTTTGAGACAACTCACAGTTTTTTATTTCTATTTCATATGGACACACTGACTATTATCACGGAGTATCAATGCTCCAGCTCTTCCAAGATATAAACATATATCAGGTTATCAACAATATATAGCAAAAGGGCTAATGGATGCTTTGCAATCTCTTTGAAGGACTTTCAGTTGTGTTCAGTGCATTTCAAAAACTTGAAAATATCGTTTTAAGTTACCACATAAATTAAAGCTGTCTTCTTTCACTTATTTAGGCATTTATTTCCACTTGTCACACTGATACTTCAATCAGTCTGGTGTGGGAAACCAGACTGATCGTGATGCAGTATCTTTCATATCTTTTATTTGTGGTAGTGGGTACATTTCCTTTACCCAAGATACAGTTAAAAGAGGCCTGCGTGAATTGCCACATTCTAATGAGTACTTATATATTCATTGAGCCACAGCAACAGGGATCCAACCCAGTGCTCTACAGGCTGCGAGTTCCTGACCCATGCCTTTTCTGGCCTTCTGATAAACTGCTCCAGCGAAGTAAATAGGCAGAGAAATAATGGCTACTTTTGTAGGGTTGTTTCTAAGCTGATTTCACACCCTGACCTGCAGAGCCAGGTACATGTCAGCCAGTGCAAGTGAAACAGCCTAAGCATGGGGGAGTGGAGGAGGGCCACTCCTGTTAGCTCCCTAGATAACATGGTGACTGAATGTAATGTGGCATGGCAACTTGATCATGTACTTGTTCTTGGCAAACAGAAGAAAATGTATTTGCTTCAACTTACTGTATAAAGTTTCAATGAGTAAGTCTCCTCATCTTGCTTCTATACCAGGTAAGCACACAGAAACTCTCTTAAAAAAGGGGGACTTTAAAAAAAATGGTGACTTTGTACTGTATCTTATATCCCTGCTAACTTTTCTGTTGTACACAGAAATATCTCTCCTGGACTGTGAAGACAATTTGTCTTTCTTATCCAGAAAGCTCTTCAGCAGTGTGATGCTGGACCAAGTCCCGCATCTGATGGACCAAGTCCAGTAGCAATGGTGGGAGCTATGATTCCCACCCTCTTCCTGCTTTCGGCTGCTCTGAGCCATTGGGTTCAGTATCACTGGGTCACATTTTGAAGAAATGTGTCCCTTTTATCTACTAGATATTTTCTATTTTTTCAAAGCTTAAACCAAATGAGAAAGGATCAGTTCCTTTATCGGATTTCCAGGAACTCTTGAATTTACGTTTGCCTGGAGACCATCTATCTCAAAACAGATCTCACCCACTCCCAATTTTGATTCTGTAGTATATAACTGATGCAATAAAAACAAGGCAGTTTATCCACTGCAAGCAATATTTCATTCATCCAGACCATATCTTTCAACAGGTGGATACATTCGCTGGCATATGGCATTGCTGGCATACTTACGGACTAAAATGAAACCTAAACAATTTGTTATTCCATCCTGGTTTTCAGCTATGTAAGTTCCTATCTGAAAGGTCCAGTTTTCAAAATCAGCTCGGGCCACATTCCACATTGCCTTCTCCACTTGAGTGCATTAAGATTTTGGATCTTTTAATCTTTTACCCAGTATAATCAAAAAAATCTTGCCTTTGAGTCAATGTCCATTACTCTGCCATATTGCACAGCTTCAGCTCAGTGGCTGAAGTCCCTTTGCAGTAAGGTTCTATGATGGATGTGTTTGGAAGAAGAAAGGATAAAAGGCAAATGAGGCCCAGAGATATGATGAGTAGATAGAAGATGGGGAGAACATCCTTTGAGATGTTCCGAACATCTATGGGCACCAGAAGGAAGAACCACTCAGTTGGTAAAGGTGCATATGAAGCCTGTAGAAGGAAGCCCGTAAGGGTGAAGGATGAAACGGACAAGTAGAAACAGAATGGATGAATAGAGGTGAGGCAGGACAGATGGACTGGACGAGAAAAAGATTGCGGAACAGTATGGCGAAAAGTAAGAAGGATGTGACTCAAACAACTGGAGAAACATAATGATCATATATTTTTGACAGTCCTTCTGTGAACATTTTCCCCTTCACAAGTAGCAGCCCTTGCTGATCCTTTCACTTTCTGCATTACTGCCAGTTTCTGTTTATTTTTGGAAGTAGAACTTTCCCTTTCCTTAATTACATAATAATATCACAAGCCTCTTTCTGTCTTTCAAGTATCGGACTTGAATGGCATCTGGCAGTCAGATTCCATTTTTTCTCTCCAGTAGCTCTTCCTCTTCTGCTATTACATTCTTTGTCAAAACCAGAATCACTTTCTAAATTTGCAGTTTCTTTTTGCAGACTTTTTTTTTTTTTAAATCTGCAAGACCTTAGCCAGTTGAGTGCCTTCAAATTGGTCTTCTCCCAATTTACACCTGATCCTCTTGATGTCTGCAGATGGTATAAACCACATTCCTTACCTTTCAGTTGTTCATTGATGTCTTCTTTTACCCTTACACTTCCTTATTTGGGTCCTCTGACATACCTTACAAGCACGAGTCTGAATATCTCAGAGTATTTCTAGCCACACAAGCTTGTTTTGTCCCTAAGATGACTCTCCTGGAAGACATTAAGCTGCATTTATCTGGCAATATGCCTAAACTAATAAGCTTCACTGGATAGGTTTGACCAGAGCCCTGCACTCATGAGGTTTCCACTCTGCTAACTCGCTCTGGTCAACCCTGAGCGCCGTCAGCAACCTGGTACCTGCCCTCACCTTTCTGGGCGAACAAAGCTTCAGTCTGTTTTCAGTGAATATGTTCTGCAATGTTATTGGAGCTGAGTTTTCCAAACTAGCTCTTTCTGTCTAGGCTAAGAGGTACTTCAGGTAGGAGACCAAGCTGAGCCAAGTAGTTACTTCATTCATGTCCTTTCAAACAGATTGTGGTTTTTTTTAATGATCCAAGTTGACTTCCTGCATTCCCTTAAGTTTCTATGAGTTACTGATAAGCAGAAAACTGTCATAAATATCTGGCCTGGCTCAACTCATTTGGCCAGTTTTCAGGTTGCTGGCTCCTGTGTGTTTTGTGATCCCCCAGGTTTTCTTTTTAGGGCTTTAAGGATTTGTCACAGCTAATCTTTACTTCAAAGTTCCCAGGTGATCAGAGAGCAAACTTGCTTGCTTTCTTCTACTGAAGGAAGAATATTTAGCAAAGCAGTTGCTGGCCAGCTCACCACACATCTTCCGCATTCTTCAGTGGAAGTACCACAGAAGGAATTCCCATTCTATCTAAAACTACTGCAGTCACAAACGTTTTCTTCTGCTTGGCTGTATGTCCTTTGAGTGTTGCTGTGAAACCTTCAGATGTTGTATTGCATTAGCTTTAAATTTCTTTTGCTGATTTTCATTCTTGGTTTCTTCTCCACTGCACGCCACATCTGCCCTCCCCACAAAAATATGCTCAGAAGCTCTTGAACTGGACATCTTGAATGGAATGTGGGCCTTTGTGCCATGTCCAAAATCCAGCAAAAGCCGGGGTAAATCAAGAACCTATACCTTTGTAGATGAAGCCTATATTAGTTCTCCACTTATGAGCTATTCTTCCACTTCTCTTCTGCGAGCTCCTAGAGTTTAGACTGAGACTTTTGTTCCTCTGTCTTTCTGCAGTCCAGGTCAACTTTGGATATCCACTGAAGTTATTAGTAAGTAGATCTTTTCTTGTCTTCTTGTCTCTTGTCTATTTTGCCCAGCTGCAGAGCTAGAAACATGTCTTTCCTTTTCTCTGTATTCAGACTTTTGTCAATATTTTCTTCTGTGTCTCAGGAGGCGGAATGCCTCTGAGAAGGCAGCACTTTCAATTACAGCCAGCTGGAACTAACTTAAAGGAATACTTTGGACAGACAAACCCTGACAGAATGCTGAGGTAAATGTGTTCCAGTTGCTGCAAAGGTCTTATCAGGGACTTAAAACTGATACAAGCCCCATTTTTAACAAAATTGACTCTGAAAGGGCTTTGTGAAATGACCCTCAGTCTTGGGGAATACAAAATTCTTGAATATTTTGTTTTGTCTAAGAACTATTTTGAAGTCTCTAGGGTAAAATTTCATTGTTTCAGTTTACTTCAGGGTTCTGATCATCCACATCACATATATAATAGTTTGCTCCAGGGCTGTCATTTGGAGCAAACCATCTTTTCCCATCTGAGACATAGCCTGGGCACAGCTTAGGTTTTAGAGTATTTTCCTTCCAGGGAGCGTGGATATAGCTAGTCTGCTCTTGAATGAGCCCTTAGCATTACAGATACAATCTAGTCTACAGAAGATGATACTGCAGACTAAGATTTACTCCATGGCATGGATCACAAAAACAGTGTAAGTACACTTGTAGAGGCTGTTGTTTATCAATTGGTGTTATCTGCTTGGTGCAGAAATGCTGGATAGTGTGGGAAACAGCTGCACTGAAATTGCTGCTGCTGCATCATTGCCTGAGACGAGAGGCCTCTGTGCTTCCTAAATGAGCACTCTACTAAACTGTACTCCTGCTTAGTGATATTCTGTCATCATCACAAGAGGAATGTAGTGACAGTGTTTGAAAAACATAAGCCACTGTCTATGTTTCTGGCTATTTATAAGATCCAAACTCTACACTCTTCCTTAATTTGTATCCTCACAAATTTTTATTCTCTTTATTAAATATCCCAACATTTTGGTTCCAGGAAGCAAAGAATGAGCTGATCATCTGTTCCATCAAGTCTTTCCTGGAGATAGGTTTGTATAAGGTTGAGTGTACAGGGTAGCATCACTCCTTTATCACTCATTCTATCTGTAAAGAAACTGCTTTTAAAAGTCAATTTTATGGAATTCTGAAAAAACTACAACAAAGGTGGGAGAGGCCCTTAAGAATGTTCATTGTAGCATAGTTTGCAACCA
Source organism: Tinamus guttatus (assembly GCF_000705375.1). Next base: position 95,587 of record NW_010582933.1, read on the forward strand.
CAATTTCCACCCCATCCCTAATCTGACGGCTGCAAATTTCTGTGAAGGGTGTGTGGCTGCATGTGTGTAGCTGTGAGATGAATGAAAAGAAAGAAAAAGAAATTCAGTGGGATAAATTTTCTCTCATGTATTACCTGCCCAGCGAACCAGTCCTTAACAGCAACAGTTCCTCTGCCTGCCAGAAACACCAGGGTTAATTGCTCACCTGGTGGTGTAACGAAGATGATAAACTTTGTCAAGCTCAGGGAAAGTGTGCCTCTGATCTGTAAGTCATCTGTGGTAATTACACTCAAAATAGATTCTATTTGTCATACATACTATTTTTTGCTTGGCAATATGTGCACACTGCTAAGTTTTATTTCCCACAGGCACAAAAGCTCTCTCAGTTCTCCTGTGAAGTTCAGTGATTCATTCCCAGATAAGTGGAAAACAAGGCACTTTTCTGATTTTGAGACACATGGAAGAGCTTTTCAAACG
>NW_010582933.1:115369-132297 GCF_000705375.1 Tinamus guttatus
GGAATGCCCTGCATAAGCACAGGCTGGAGCCGACCACCTGGAGAGCAGCTTTTCAGAAGCTGGGAGTCCTGGTGGGCAGCAAGTTGGTCACGAGGCAAGTGTCCTGGAGGCAAAGATGGCCAATGGTGTCCTGCTGCATTAGGGAGGTTGAGGGAGGTGATGCTGCCCCTCTGCTCATTTGCTGGTGAGGCTGCACCTGAGTGCTGGGTCTGGTCCTGGGCTCCCCAGCACATGGGACACAGACAGCCTGGGGTGATGGCAGTGAAAGGCCATTGACATGGCCAGAGGATTAGAGTCAATCCAGATAAATGAGGAGCGTTTGAGAGAATTGCGATTATTTAGTCTGAAGAAGAAAAAGCTCAGGAGAGATTTTAGCACTGCATATAAATACCTAAAGGCAGGGAGTAAACAATAGGGACTAGGTTCTTTTCAGTGGTATCCAGTGAAAGAACAAAAGACAAGGGACACAAATTGAAACACAAGAAATACCGCTTGGGCATAGGAAAATGCATTTTTGCTGTGGGATTGAGTCAAACACTGGAACAGGTTGCCCAGGGAGGTATGGGAAGCCCTGTCCTTGAAGATACTCAAAACTCATTTGGACATGAAACCTGCTATGAGCAGGGGGGTTGGATTAGACAGTCTCCAGAGGTTACTTCCAAGCTTCTGCGATTCTAGGAAGGAGCTTTTAAAGCAAAAATCATACCCTCAAGCAAAATGTTAAGAAGAAAAATGTAGTAGGAGAGGAGAAGGTTTTCCTTCCTCTCTGAATCCTAAAGGCTGAATAGATTTTTCTTCTTCTTTTGTTGTTGAGCTTAATGTGATGGCAATATAAATAAAAGGGGGAAGGGTGTGGGTAGACATAGTGCTTCTATTATTACTCAGTCAAAAGGATTGTAAGCCTGAGATGGGGACTTTTTGCTAGCGTCGGAATCTGTTGGGAATAACCTTGTGTTTTGGCTGGCTGCCTCCTTCAGATTAGCAATAAATAGGTTTCTTTGTCTTCTACAAAATGGTCTAAGGCACCTTTGCCATTTGGATATTTTGCATGGGCTTGTTCATGGCAACTTTTTAGAAATTAATTTTAACTCTGTGTTTTAAATGCCACAAAAATGAAAATTGGCTTTTAAGGTGAAGATCTGGACTTGGTTTTAGAACATCAGGCAATACAGATTACAGCAGTATACTCCTGCAGTCCAGATGGAGGCTCTCAGAAATTTACTGGAACACAGTAGTCAGCTTCTCTGTGTTAAATTGCTTGTTGCATTATTCTTATTCAAGGAAAAATGCAGCTTCAGCTTTGGGTAACTCTTAATCCTCTTAATCACTTTTCTGTAAGTACTACATTGCTAATACCTATGCAGGAGTTGCCTTTTGATACTGCCTAGCTTTCAAGGAGTGCCCTTTATATGATCCAGTTGGCCCAAATGCTCCTATTCCCATTTCACTTTCTATCAACAAAAATAGTGTGAGATGACTAAAATTATTAATCCATTGAGTGTTTTGTGCACAATGTTAAGAAACAAGTAAACAAACTAGGTAATTGAGCTATAGAAATCTGTTCAGACTTTTCTCAGACTTTTTTTTATAAGATTCTTTTCATTTTTTTGTATATATTCTCAACTTGAAGTGGAGCTGCTGAATTTCTTTTTGCTCTTCTAGACTGAAATGGGTCACTCATAGCAGATCTGATACGTATATATGCATGTAAATTTATTTTGGCAGATAAGAACCTCATGAAGTTCTACAAAGGCAAGTGCATGGTCCTTCACCTTGGGAGGAATAACCCCATACACCAGGACAGGCTCTAGTCTGACTTGTTAGAAAGCAACTGTGAGGAGAAGGTCTTGGGGATCAAGCTAGACAACTTGGCCATGAGCCAGCAATGTGCCCTTGTGGCCAAGAAGGCCAGTAGTACCCTCGGGTGCATTAGGAAGAGTGTTGCCAGCACGATGAGCATGGTGATCCTCCCCTTATATTTGGTCCTGGTGTCCACTTCTCGGCTCCCAATACAAGGGAGACATGGGGCCCAGCAGAATCTCAGCCATTCCGTAATGTCATGATTTCAAGTGTTTTGCTTCCATGTTTTGATTCAGCAAATCTAAAAATCTAAAAGGGAGTTTATTCAAAATGTTGGTGAAAGCAGATGTCTTGTTTATTAATCTGTATTTTTGTTTCTGAGATTGCTGTGGAGAATTGTTGCCTACCTGTATGACCATACTTTCTATACTTTTACAAACTATAAACAACAGACCGTAAAATGGTGTCTTATATTTGGTATAAACATGGGTCCACAGTTTTTTTGCTTTAAGTTACAATGTTGTTGTGACAGAAGATATGTATTTTGTTTATTGCTTGTGTAGGTTTCTGTTTTAGAAAGTGAGTCTTCTAATGAATTTGTTTTCTTTGCTCCCATATGGAATTTGCACAGTGTAGATGAACCTTGCTTGCCTATGGATGGTTGATGAACTAGTTGAGACCTTATATGTCAGGTTTTTTTTGAGCAGATTAACATGGGTGAAGAGAATCTACCAAAAACCACCTGTTTAGGATGAAGCAGGTGAGGCCTTCTTCAGACAGCTGGAAGAAACCTCTTTACAAGCTCTCCTCTCATGGGGAACTTCAACCATCCTGGTATCTGCTGGAGGAACAATGCAGTGGGGCACAAGCAGTCCAGGAGGTTTCTGGAGTGCACTGATAACGACTTATTTACAAAGGTGTTCATGGAGTTTGGGAATGTGAAGGTTGAAAGCAGCCTTGGCCGTGGTGGCTATAAGATGATAGAATTCAGAATCCTGAGAGATGAGAACAAGGCAAATAATAGTATGATCAAAACCAAGGACTTCAAGAAAGACTTTGGCCTGCTCGGGAATCTGCTTAGGGCCATGGCCCTGGAAGAAAGCAGATAAAGAAGAGCTGCTTGTTTTTCAAAGGTCACTTTCTGCAAGCTTGAGAATGGTTGATCCCCACATGCAGGAAATCAACCAAATTGTGGCAGGAAGTCTGCAACAGAGATCTCCTGACTAAATGCAGACATGGAAAGGAAGCCTACAAGAGATGGAATCAGAAGGACAACACAGACACTGTCCAAGCATGCAGAGGTGGGATTAGGAAAGCCAAAGCCCATCTGGAGTTGATCTGATGAGTGATGTGAAGGGCAGCAAGGGCTTCCACAGGGCTTTCTGTAGCAGGTGTAGGGGTGGTGGGTTTACAGCTGGACTTGGTGATCTTTAACGATTATGTGATTCCATGGTTCTATACAAGGTGTATCAGCAACAAAAGGAAGACTAGGGAAAATGTGGGCCTGCTGCTGAATGCATCAGGGAATGTGGTGACAAAAGATGTGGAAAAAGCCAAGGTACCCACTGCCTTCTTTGCGTCTGTATTTACTGCTAAGACTTGCCTTGGGGGAATCCTAGACCCTTGAGACATATGGGAAAATTTGGAAGAAGGAAAATTTATCCTCTGTGGAGGAAGATCAGGTTAGGGAACATTTAAGCAAACTGGATGTAATGAGTGGGATGTGGTGAGATGTGCCCACAAGTGCTCAGGGAGCTGACTTTTGACCCTGAGAGGTCACTATTGATTAGCTTTGAAAAGTATTGGTAATCAGGAGATTTTCAGGTGCATAGACCTGTGTTTTGGCTCCTAAAACTTGACATGGTAGAGCTTCACTTAATGCAAGGGTTAGAGGATTAAGTGCATGAAGATGTGGAGAAAATGTGCTTCGATTACGGATATCCATGTTATTCAGGCAAAACAAAATAATCTGAAATGAGCATTTTTCGTAAGGAACAGATTCAAACAAAGATTTCACTTTGTTAAAGACAGGTATCTTCTTTGAAATATGAGTTCACAGTTACCTGAAGATTAGATTCCTCCTAGCCTCCCCCTAATGAATAATGCATACAGGGTTTGTATTCGCATAGCACGTTATTGCTGTGGTGCCAGGTATCTAGTCAGTATGAAACAACCAACAATGCAGTAAAATATCCTAGTGTGACTGTCTTGTTTTCATGTCTGCCTTCTGTCACACTTCTATTTACTGATCATTACGTAGCCGAGGTTCGCAATTCTAGAAAAAAAGAGAAAATCGCCTGTAACATCAAAAACTCATGAGAGAAATCTTAGAGATTTCTTTTACAAACTCAGCACCAAGAAACCTGGGTGACAGGGTGAAGAGAGGAATTCCGGAGTCTAAAACAGTAACTCTTTTCTAAAAGTAGCTTTCTTTATTGTATTTTCACTAAAGTGATAAAAATAGTCTTATTCAGATAAAACGCTCCTGAACTTTCTTTTAATGTGTGTCACAGACTTTCCCTTTGGTTCCAGTCACCCTCTGTTGCAAGGTTTAGTCCTTTAATCAGAGCATTTTGAGTCTCCTTCTTTTGGCTGCCAGCACAGTGTTGGGTCAGCCAGTTTGCAAGCAGCCCGTGGTGGGAAGCAGGGTCAGAAATACATGATAGGGATTTTGCAAAGGGATTGCTTTGCTCACCACATGCAGTCCTTGCTTTTTTGGGCAGCAGCATGAATACCTGGGAGACATGAAAACCAGGCCTGTGAGGACTGGGGAGAAAAAGAGCTTCCTGCTGGGGCGTGCAGTTGTGTAGTTAAGCACGTATTTACTGAGCGTTTTATTCAGGGTAGAGTAGCTGTGTTTCTTACAGCTCATCTGAAGCACGCAGTTTGCCATGAAGTGCATGAGCAAAATAGGATCCACTAAATCCCATCTGGGTCTGGATGTCTGCTGTTGTGTTACCACACAGGTGATTGACCACCTGCTTGACTCAGGTTCCTGAAGTCCTCACAGGCCTGCCTGGACGAAACTTCCGGAAGGAGGACAGATCCAAGAGCTCAAATGGTGATAGGCTGGATCAGCATGCAGCTTTCACCTTATGCCTGTGGGCCTTCATTGTCAGGAACTGAAGAACCATCTGTTAAGTTTCAACGAAAACATTTAAAAGATACCTGGGGTAGATGTTTTTAAAAAAAGATTTTTCATTTTTGTTTTCTGGTTTCATTCTTAGCCTTTGTTTCAACTGCCATGAGACTTTCATCTTTCTCAAGAACTATAGTTTTAGTATGACTTTGCAGATTGGGAGGGTCTCACTGAAATAATAAGTTCGCGTCTAACAGAAGTTTCCTCTCGGCAATCACCTTCTTCAGCAGAAATTGTTTTCATTCTATTTTTTTTTTAATTGGCCTAATTTGACATTAGTCTGTTTCCTGTTAGTCACAACAGACTGTAGAATGAAATTACTCTTATAATTCAAAAGCTGAAAATGTTGTTGAAATTCATTGTTTGAAAGACTTTTCTGCTTACAATTTTGTGCTGAAAACATTTGCAGGTCAAGACAACAAAATTAAAATTAGTGGGAGTTAGAAAGCAGATTAGCAAAACATTATATTGTTAAAGATGCAGATATTTAGTTGCAGACTTTTGTCTGTCTTTGAATACATCTATTCGATTTAGACTCCAAAAATGTTTATTCACATTCATGAGATGTTATTCACATCTGATGCCCCTGGATATAGGGACGCTTGGTTTTCCACTCGTATCTGCTCCCCAAATGCACAGGTCTGCTCGTCACTATATTCCTAAGAAGCTTGAAAATGTTCAGGCACATCCTTGAGCAAGGCCAGTGGAAGGGTATATTCACAGCGTGGGTGAGAGTAAGGTGCTGCAGAATGGCTCGTTCTGCCTTCTCAAGTGCATTACTCCTCTTGAAGCCAATAGGATTAGGGTAGAATCAGAAGTTTATTTCTTACTCCTAAAGAAGATATTTAAAATAGAATTATCTCTTTACCTGCAGGTTGTAAAGGAATTTTCTCAGGTGTTAAACCATAAACACCTTTTGGAAGCCTGGCACAATATACACTATACATATTTATAGTTAAAATGCCCAAGGTCTGTATTTAAAACATGTAGTTCTGATTTTATAATTTCAGTAAACTGTAGATTGGCTTTAAACTGTTGCTTGGTTTTGGATATGAGAATGGAGCTACAGATCCAGAGTTGGTGGGAGCATGTTTTCTAGCTGACTGTCTGTATTGCATGGCATAGATTTTAAGACTATTCTTGCATTTGATATGCATATTTAGTGGAAAGATGGTTATAAACAAAATTTCTGTAATGCGGAACAGTGCAATAGGACGGTAACACGAGGCCTTCCTACTTGTAATCAAGTCCACTAGATGTCCCTCCAGCTCTTCGCAGAGACAGCCCATGGCTGGTTTACAAACACCAAAGGGATCCCCGTTGAAGAGCAGTGCATTTTATGGCCTGCACCTTGCATTTATAGCTATTCCCAGGTTCCTGCAGGAGTTAGGAGTTCAAACTAAGTCTGGTTTTAGCAGATGAAAGTAGGCTTCTTCCCTCCACATGTGAACACATGTATTTTTGATCTTCAAAAATATTTTTGTCCTTGTTGCCTTGCTTTGTATTGGATTTTTTTGCACCATTTCAAAGGGAAAGATAGTGCAATCTCTTACTGTATAGATAGTAGTAAGAAAATAGTGTTGGATTGGAAAAGTGAATGTAGTTGTAGGTTTTGCCTGACTTTTTACAGCAGGAAAATTAAGTTAGCTATTTCATGCTTAATTTCATTGAGTTTCTATCCTTACGATGAAGACTAGGTAAGATGTTAAGCTACCAAATCAGTCTAGTCAGGTGGCCTGAAGACATTTCACTCTTACTATGACAGTGGCCAGCACAGGTCTTCAGGGAAGAAATATCCTTTTTCAGTTAAGTTATTTTTCACGACACCTTGAAACATGAAATTTAATCTCCTCTGATATGCTGTGTGCTCTGTTCCGTATTTTCTTGTATTACCTTTGAACACTTAATCTCTCTTTCCATCTTGCTATGCTCCTGATTTTTGTGACATCTGGAAATGTAGTTCCAGAGTTTGAGTAAATGTCATGTGAGAGGATATTCTATTTTGATTGAATATCCCCTTGCTTTTGTGCTTTAATACAGAGGAGCAGAATCTCCCAGTCTTACTCTTCTGTACTTCTTTAATAATCATGACGCTTATTTACCTTTTTTTTCCTCGGGAAAATAATCCTCTTTTTTTTTTTCTTTTTATTGTTTTCTGCCTATACTCCTACTCTTTCCATCACTTCTTCCTTGAATTTCCTTCTTCAATTTCTCAATGTCATGTTTTTGTTGGTGAGGTGACTAGTTTGACATAAATTTCCTTGGATGACAAAACCAGGGGAGATGCAGCTAACTTCTCAACAAGGTCAGCAATTCATACATAGCTTCCTACATCAACAAGATGTGTATGGAACAGTGTGTTCATATTTATATTAGCTAGGTAATATATTAAGAACATTAGACATAGGCAAAATAAATTTAGGATACCAAAAAATAGCCCTACACCTACTCATATAACGATCACATGGATCAGATAAATCAGTAGGGATAATAAGGATATTGCTTTATAATCAGGAGGTCACGTTGTTAAATTCAATGTGACTATTTGCTGTCTTCTGCTTGCTGTGCATCCCTGGTCCCCCAAAGCACACCCCCCATGCAGTGACATAGCAGGAGTATCCAAATACAGAGTTAACAGAAAGTTAATGGGTGTGCCATGAAAGCCCTGTTGGGTGTCAGGCATGTAAAAAGAGTAGAGCAGACTCCTGGTTTTTTATTGCTTGGTGTAGGTTTACGCTATAGTCACAGAGAAGAGAGATGCTTGGTTATGAACCAAGAGGCACCAAGAGATCCAAGAGGCACCAGACAACAAAAACTGATAATTCAGATTGAAAAGGAAAGTGCAGTGTTATAACCAAAGCAAAGTCCTCCAGGATGCTCCTGCGCGAGCAGGAATTGGCAAAGCGTGGTAGTAAATGCAAGATTGCTGAGTTGAAGATGCATCTGAGACATGGGATGTTAATTATTTTCTTAGCAGAGATGACAAAGGCCTTCAATAACCTAGCAATGATTAATAGGTGAGGATGGGCGAAAAGAAACTATACAAAGAGGCAGCAAGGGTGCTGTGCTGACTTAATTAATAAATCAGACCCCTGGACTATGAAACAGCTTTGCAGAAAAGTGCACTAATTCATGCCCTTATCAACAGAATAGACTAAGCCCTATCTAAAATAGAGGGTGGTAACACTGCATCTGTGTTAAAAGCAAAGATTAAATTGTTTATTCTGTTTTTCTCTGCCTAGAATTTGACACAAATCACATAAGACATTTATCCCTGACCACAGGCACACAGGAAATTTAGAATAATGCAAGTTAATTCACTGGGAGAAAATTATTCTTGGTCATATGTACAAAAAAAAAGGAAGGGAAAATTAGAATAGCCAATCAGAGAAGTTCTCCCTGCACTTTTAGGGCTTGCTGGTGTAAGCAGAAGTGGGGAAGCTAGTGACACCATCCTGGATTGGGAATTTGGAAGCCAGGTCTCAGCAGTGCAAGGGTCTGTGTAAATGTATTACAAAGGATTGGAATGGGGTTGAATATCGAATACAGATATAGTACAAAGAGAATAAGTGTTTAGCAGTGCCAGAGACCCACCCAAACCTTTTTGAGTGTGTTGAAGTCTCTGTTTCTGTGAGGAATGGGAGGTTTCTCAGGCCAAGCAGTAGTAAGAATCCAGTGACTTATGCTGCCTCTGTATTGGGTTTCTCACCAGCTTTGATCCCTTGAACCTGCAGATGTTCCTGGGCTGCTGCCTGTCGCTGACAGGGAGGAGCAGGAGAAAAAAATGGCAACCATTTTTCTCCTCTTCTGCTCACCCTTTTTCTCATTTTCTTCTCTTTCAGATGAGGGAGGTAAGACTGTAGAAGCTGGGGAGAAATTTCTTTCATATCTCTTTCCCCTTTTGAATGAAAAAATAGTTGCCTTTACAACTTCTGTAACTTCTTCTAGTCGTAAACGTGTCACCTTATCCTGTGTCTTACGCTACCACCTGACCCTGCTTTCCTGTCCCATCAGTTCCCGTGTCTGCTGAACACTGTGTCTAGCAATTAGCCCCTTACATTCTTTGCTGCTGAGTTTAGTAATTAATCATTTTACAAGTTTCTCATTGGTATTGTTGAGATTCTACGAGATAGATTTCAGAATAAGGCCATTGCTATAGAAGTCAAGTAGTAAATAGCACAATTTGCACCAGGTTTTTCACTCTGGGTCAGGGATTCATGTTGAGGCACTTGTGATGCACTGAGGGTGCTGTTTGCCATCTCAGGCACATAGAGATGGATGCATGAACTTGTGACCTTGCTGTAGTTTGCAAGAGAAGCCACAGTACTGATGCTTGCCTGGACAGATGGTCATCATTCATCATGTACAAAGGAGCTTCAAAATATGTAAGATTCTTTGTGCAATGTTCTTCAGGGTGGTTGCAATAGGGCAAGTAGTTCACTTTTATTTATTTAGAAAATGGCTCTTATTAAGTCCTTGCCTGTTATACCTCATGTTTTCACTGCAAAATATAAGACAAAAAACAAATCAAGTGAGCTAATAACATATATATGATTTTTTATCCTTTTGGGGAGAAATATCCCATTTTGGATGGACAAACAAGAATAACATCCCTTTTTCCCCTCTTTATTAATATTTTAGAAATTGGGAAGTATTGATGATATAATGTAAAATGAAGAGATAAACATCATTAAATACAGTGTCTGAAATCTCTTGTACAGTTCAGACACGCATAGCAGATAGGTAATTCATGATAGTAAAGCTAAGTAAGAACATTATTAACGGCTTTAGATGGAAATATTTCCATCATCGAAATTGCAGTAACAGTCTTCTCTGTACAACTGTTTGTTTTCTTTATCTTTTAGAATGTCTGTTATTTGAGAAGTCAGTTCTGTTGAGTCAACTCAACAGAAATCGAAATTTGAGTGCTTTGAAAGATACAGGGTCATAGCTGCCAGATAACTCCTACATATGTTTATTTGTAAAATTTCTCTTTCAGGCCAGAAGATAGTCATGCGTAGGCTGTTAACGATTTCTGACTCCAGAGTTGCAATCTAGTAAACATTAGTCTGATACAAGGTGATCACAAATTGCTACTTCCCTCTTATACCATCATTTTAAAGAACACATTAAAAGAAATAAAAAGCACTTGGCAGGGATGGTAAGGGTGTTAGAGCTTACTGGTGGAGATTGGATTGCATCTGGGCTGTGTCTTCAGGGTTGTCTTCTGTGGAAATAGAGTTTTTGCTTAGTTCTTCAGGGAAACAACTTAGTGAGATCATTTGTGTGCACTTTACCTCACCATGAAAAAGCTCTTTCTTCAAAAAGGGCAAACTCTTAACTCATAGCTAAAATCTGGGTTCCCTTCTTTGCTCTCCCACACTTTTTATTGTTTGATTGTTAATTCTCTAGGGAATAAATAAATGACTGGAACTGAGCCTAGACTTCTCCTCACTGCGTCTCTCAGAGAACTTATCACCCTGACTTGTATGTGAGGAAAATTTGCATTAGTTTCTAATTATACCACTTCTTGCCTTTAATGAACTATCAGGTAGAACCCTCCCCCCTGCAGTCTGACTTGTCACAGCTTGCACGGAATGTAACAGGCTTTTATTATAGTCAGAACTGGTAAGTTACTTGGTTTAGCAGCAGCAGTCAGCCTTAGATGTTGTAACAAAACTCCTCAATTTATTAAAAATAACGGCAAACAAAATTCCACTGCTATTCTCCTGTGATCTGAATTATCTCCCTTTCACAACAGAATATAATATATGCTAATGAATAAGCACTACAGGCAGTTTTGGGCAACAGGTACCTGTCCTGACTGTGTCTAAGCCTACACTGGGGTAAAATGTGTGTGGCCAACTTCTCCCATCCACCACTGACAGGACACTCAGGCAGGTAGGGAGGGAGCTCTGACATGTGCCCCTAAGTTTCAGTGTGGAAAGTGAGGCTATCGATAAATTTCTTATAAAATTCTGAAGTCAGAGTTGTTAGGAAGATGGGTTTAGCTGAAATAAAATGCATATTGTCCTTTGCCTGTCTGCAGCCTTCTCCACGCGCAGTATTTTATCCTAATGTGAGTTCAGAGTGGGTGTGCGAGTGTCTCCTGAGACAAGCTGGCAGTCGTGCCCTCTGAAGTGGTGGAAATGACCGCACCAATTATGCAGGAAGAGATTACCCTGATTTCATCAGATCGGGAGCCGTCTCTTCAAAACTGTGCGTGAGCGTGGTGTTGGCAAATGCTGCTCTACTTTGGTTTTAATGTGCATAAAGGATGTTTATTGAAAGATATAGTTCACTGAATGCCCTCTGAATCTTGTTTCTAAGAAGTCAAAGATTTGTCATTTGTGCTGAATGTCACGGAAAACACTTTCTTTTTCCATTTTAGTCATCCTATTTACTATGTGCCGCTTCGCAAATCTCTCATCATGCTGTTGTTCTTGCCTCATGTTTTCATCCTTTGCTTTCTGTACATTAGGTTATTTTGATCCAGGCTTTTATTTTCTTTCAGTTGGGTAATTAACAGAGCTGGCTTTGCTCCTTTTATGCCCATGCTGCATTTGCCTCATTTCTATTTTGCTTTTCAATTCATACGTCAGCAGAGATCTCTCGTTACAATAGCTTCATGTTTCCTGGAAATTCTGCGTCATGGGGCCAAATTTATCCCTCATGTATTTTCCATTGACACTGAAATTACACCAAGAATGAATCATCCCCTGGTGTTTATGTTCATCTGCTCTTTTTTTTTTTTAACTCTCAGATACTAGCAGTGTATATTAATCATGTAATATTGGTAGTCATTTGAATGATATTGAATTATGTTTTGGGGACTTGGCAAAGACACGAACAGCAAAATAAAATTACGGAAGTCACAGATCCAAGCTAGACGTGTTCCTTTCTTATAATGTACTTAACACATGGTAAATACTACATCTTCTTGCAGTCTGCTCATTACTGTTCTGGACAAAAGAGGTGTTGGATGAGAAAATGGATTTTGGAGGTATTCTTGCATTTGGAACAACAAAAGGTGCAGATGCCTCTGAACCGCCCCCGCCCCATATACAGAACCAGATGATAATTACCAGTAAATTGGTATTAAGATAATGCACACTTAAAAACATAAAGACCAACATTTCTGAGGTCTGATAAAACTATGAAATTTTTCATTTTGTTTGTTCATAATCCTAGACAGTTATAGACACAGCAAGGTAAAATACTACTGAAGCTGCAAAATATTTAAATGTAGTGATTTCCTCCTTAGTGTTGTCTGGTTGCCAGCAATCAGGAGACAAGAATAAGACAGAGGAGGGCTTTTATTCTCACTACAGTGCCTGTCTTCACTCTGGTGAAAAATAGCCAATAAAGAAATTGTCTGACTGCACCCCTGTATTTCCTGACTGTAGTGTTTTCAGTGAGTCTCTGGGGATGGGAGCAGGAGGAGATGTAAGAGGAGAGATAAGTTCCTGAAGCTGCCTCCGTAGTTTTCCTAAGCGCCAAGAAGCAGCAGTAACCAGCCGGTCACTATGTCCTCCTTGCCAGCTGGCCAGGACGCTCTGTCAGCACATGTGGCCTCCATTTGGCCTGGCAAAGCGTAGCCTTTGCAAGGGAGGAAGGAAGCAGCACTTGGTAAGGAGGGAGTTACAGAGAAACTGGTGGGAGAAGGAGAAAGAGATTGGCTGGGAAATAAGAACTGGAAATCTTGAAAGGGCTGTCCATCCTCCTGGGTCCGTTGATTCAAGCGGATTCAAACTCAGCTCCAGATTTTTGTCTGCAAACATGCCCTCCTCAGAGGCTGTACTTGCTGAGGGCTGTGAAGTGCTTGTTGAAGATGGGCAGTCTGCATTCCTCTTCTCCTACTGGCTTCAGCCAGCTGCACTCTATGCCAGCTTTTCTTGAGGTTTGCAAAAGTCATTTTCCTTGCTACTTTGAAAGCTTTTTCCCAAGCTTGCAAGAATAAACTTGCCTTAGCTGCTTTCTCATATTCAACCGAATTGTTTGGCTGATATTCAACCAGGGATGTCATGAGTGCTTCTGCTATGTGTTTTTCAGGGTGCAGTGAGGCTGTTTCCTGCAGGTCAGGGAGCCAGCAGCTGAGGGTAGCAGAACTGGCAGGACACGGATGTCACTGCCTGGGAGTGCTCCGCCCAGCAAGAAAAGGGGCCAGCTCTCACCTGTGCTATCTGTGCTGCTCCTGAGCTCCGGCAGACAAACCTCCAGGAGCAGGGATGCTCTCAGGGGCATTTCAGCATGTTTTCTTAATCTAGAATAGGCGGGAGAAATCCAACCAAATTAAACAGGCACTTCCGAGTGCTTCATTGCTGATACAAGTCTGTCTGCAACTTACTGCACCAGCGTTGCTTGGGCTATTTGCTAGCTCATTTGATAGCGTTAGGCTCAGCATTACTATACTCTGCTGTCTGAAGGGATGTTGGAAAGATTTCTTCTGGATCAACATGATGACAAACACTGTTGTCTCCCACTGTACTAATGTTGAATTCCAACAACACAGGAAGAGCCTTCTCCTTGCTGTCTTACTGGTTGCGCTCTGCAAAGAAAAGACAAATTGAAGAAATCTTCACATATGAAGAAACCTTACTCCAGAAATCTTCCTTCTTGCATATACTCTTAGCTGATGCATACTGCACAGCAACCAGTTTTGTCTTGCAAAATCTCTTTCAACTGAGAACAGTGGGGCAGGCTCTAGTTAGGGGTGGTAAAAGAATGGGATCTCTAGAGCCTCTTTTCTCTGTGTTAGACTCATCTCAAGCTGAACTATGAGTAGGGGAGATGCACCAAGCCCAGCTTCTGCTTCCTCTGCATCCAGTGCCATGACAGGCTGGAAACCTTTTCTTTCAGCTCTCTCTTAGAAGCAAAGCAGATTTGGGCCAGGATAAATATACAGTTGAGTGTTAGAGGGATGTCACTAGGTCTTTCTGGAAAAGATGGATGGTGAAGTGGGTTCCAAAATGTGAGGTACATTAGGAAGAAGAGGCCTTGCCGCTTCATAGATATAAGGAGAGCTGAGCAGGAACCAAGACAAGAACAGCCTAGGTCACTGGGCCTCAGAGAAAGCACAAAAATTCTTAGATTAGGTGAAGGATCTTCTGTCCTTTTAGCCAGTAGGGCTCCTCTGCCCTGTCCATTATGGGCCTGAGCCAATGCTATTTTTTGTTGGCAAGACTCTTAAAAATGAGTACTGCCTCCTTGTGCCCAGGTAGACCGGATTAGTTGGAGTAAATGGTTGACAAGGGTAGTGAGAGAGAGAGAGAGATTCTCATCCTTCCTGTTCTCTGCCATGGCTGCAAAATTGCATTTTCCCTTTTAAGATGAAGATGAAATCTTATCCCTTACCTTAGGGCTATGAAGGACGGCAAGTTCAGGTTTTGTCTGCAATTTTCAAAAGCACTGAGTTAGCTTTAATAACAGGCACCAAGAGTGTTTAAAATCCAGTCAGTAAGCACATGTATTCATTACCCGTGAGGTACCACTGAAACTGTCAAAAATAGTTCGAGAATATTAACTTGTCAGTTATAGTGCCTATGTTCCAATGTCCTTGCCTTCATACATATTTTTGCACAAGGAGAACTTGAGATGTTTAGTCCCTGCATGCTCCTTTTTTTTTAAACAAGTGGAATCAGGAATAATATTTGGGGGAGGGGGGTGTATTTCATCTGTTAAAAATTTAGTTGTGATATAGTCAAAACTATCAACACATTTAATATCATATTCACCAAATGATTGTGTCCAAAACAAAAAGACAGGCTTTGACAATTGTATCTTGACACATTTCTGGTAAAAGCATGAAGAAATGACATGCATCATTAATTAAACAGATAGACAGAAAAGTGTCTGTCTTCTTACTTTCTCCGACCCAACCACTGCAGACTACAGTGTTTGTTCAAGATGCCAGAGACCTGGACTCAATTCCTTGCCGTCCAAGGGATTTGAGCCCATATCTCACACCAGAATTTTATTGCCCGCTATTGCGTATGTCTCTCCAGAGTGAGTTTCACACAAGGATTGTAGTTAATAATGTTCAGTACTGCACAGGATCCTCAACCCTTTCTGGAAAAGGGCCAGAAACTGAGTTACCTGATTTTCCTCTCTTTGGCCTGGTGGACATCCTAGTGTTTTACATGAAGTGGACCTGCTTTAATAGGAGAGATTAAGAGCAACACCTTGGAGTGGTTATAGCTCTTCCTTCCCAGGAACAGGAATTGAAATGCCCCTAGGAAGTGGAGGGATGCTGTATCCTACAAATACTACAAATACACCAAATATCTCACATCTTTCAAATACTCTGCAGTCTTAGTATGCGTGTGATTTGGGGAGAGGGTGCTCATTATTTAGTTCCTCAAATCTGCCTCCTCTTCTGGTATAAGTTCAAATATCAAAACACTTTGCTTGGTCAGGTTCCTTCAAGCATGCTCACCAGGGAGGGAATTAGAGTGAATGATGTGAGGCCTCACTCACGGAATCATTTAGGGAACAGAAACAAGTACTGGTTACTACCATCTTGTAGCAACCAAACAGGAGTGAACAAACTGTTGTAAATTAATCCTGCTCAGCTTTAATACCTCCTGCAGGCTTATCAGCATCAGCTCCGCATCTCATGCTGAAAAATCAAGTAAAATTGGCAGGAATACTTACTGCTTTGAATGATAAGTAATTATAGCAGGGAAAAGTAAATGGAAGCAAGAGCAATGTGTAAAATTACAAAGACTAATGTGGACATTTGCACATGAATGCAACTTGCAATTCTTTATTTCCTGGTATGTGATCTTGAGCAAATTCAGACCAAGTACTGTCTTTGTTCTCTGCTTTAATAGCTACAAACCTCCTTAAAGGAAAGATGTTTTTGCTTTTATCATTACAACTTCTTGAGAGAAGGAGCCTGGCTTTCTAAAACAGCCATATATCTCAAGGTGCTCTACAAAGCAGGAGCTTTGTAGACACTGATTGTGCAGTGACATATAAGCAAATGGAATGGACAGGTGTGTTTGACAATAACTTTTACACCGTGTTTTGTTTGAAAGCTTGGAAGAGCTGTCCAGCTGTGCTGCATAATCTTGTTACGTTTTTTTTCATGTCGTAAAGTCAGTCTGACAGAACTAGGATGTGATGAAAAGAAATTGGTCTTATACACGTTTTAGTAGACTTATAGCTTATCAGTCAGTTGTTAAACAATAGTAACTTGGATTATCTGCAGATGGTTCCCATGTGGTGATGATTCCGTCTTTCGATGATTCTGCTGTGGGAATGACATTTTAAAATATGAATTAATGTATAATAAACTGTTCATAAGTTAATTAAAGATTTATGTCTTGCAATACAAGTTCTCTCGTGTTAAAAACTATTATTGACACAATGATGGCAGTTCCTAAATGCTGTTTTTTTTTCCACATCAGCTCATATCCATGTTATTTAGCTGTTGTTTAAATATTTAAAACTCAATTTAAGTTTAAAAATGCATACATCATAAAAGATAAGACTTACTTGTTTTTTATAAATGTAAAAGACAGAGAGGACTGCAAGTACAATTCACTCTTAGATTTATTTTGAAGTTGCTTGTTGATTAGAGAAGTGAGCTTCATTTCAGAATAATGTATTTGTTCTACTTGCAGGTTTTGGAGCAACACATCCATATTATGAATTCACTCTGATAAATATTTCTTGTCTCTCTCTTTCAAACAGAGATCCAATGCACAGCATGAACAAATGTGAATCTCTATTTGGAGAAACATGATAAGCATTTCAAAATTCAGCCCAAATACCATCAAATATATTCCTCAGTTAAAAGAAATGCTATAATTAACCTACTAAAGCTTTTCACTGTAGATGATCGCAGTTGTTTTCATTTCTTTCAGGAGCATATCATCAGAAGCATATGGTATTTTAAACCAAAGATAAAAGCTAATGGTTTGTGTTTTACTTTGGGAAGACAGGTTTAGATTCACCGCTAGATTCAGCGTTGTGCTTTCTCCAG
>NW_010582933.1:132326-186169 GCF_000705375.1 Tinamus guttatus
TTTTCTCAGTTTGTACACTAATGACAGCACCTAACTACATATGTATGTGTAGGGCAGTGTGAATCCTGGCTTTTTTGCTCTATGACTGACTAGTATATGCCCACTCGAGATTGCTTGGGAATTTTTGTGTAAATTTTGAACCATATATCTCTGATCTGTATTTCTTAAATCCCCATGGATTCTCTTCAAATAAAGCACATGTTTAGAGGTCAATAGTCACCTGGGGTGAGAACAGCATTTCCTGGCAGTGCCTCTTTCTGATCAACCTGGGATAACCCTAACCGTGATTTATTCCCCTGGGACCTTTGTCAAATGACCTGGGAGATCCCATGGGAAGTGGGATGATGATACAGCTTGCTGATGTTTCCATCTCTTCTTTCACTTGGAAGGGGCTATACTATGCTCCAAGAGACACATCTTGCCCAATGTATCTGCCGTCAGCATCACAGTGGCTTGTTTTCCCTTCATAGCACTACATTTGTTATGTGTGTTGAGTTGCTCTTTTCCTGGCTGCTTTCTGATGGATTGTGTTTAGCTTGTTTGCCCACTTACTGCTCAAAGGTGGTTAAATCATTCCTCTCCAGCAGAACTGTTGGTGTGGCCCCTTCTGTTGGAACTGTCTGGGTTTTACCCAGGAACTGTGTAATGCAGAAGCAACGATGCTGTGAAGGAATGGCAGAAGCTCAGGCAGGTCTAGCAGTGCTTTACAGTTTCATTAGCAGTGCTGGAGTGCTACTCCCTTCGTTGTAGCTTCTGGCTTGGCTCTGAGGACACTCTTTGGAGAAAGCAAAGGGCCTGAGAAATGCCTGACCCAGTTTTCCTATGTGGGGCGGAAGTCCAGTAAAACCACGGTGCACTTTGAAACATTTCTCAGACTATGGGAATTAAAGTGGATTTCTCGGCTACAGTTGGCAGCATGTGCCATCTCATTAGGAATTCTTGGAGGTGCTGGGCTTCAGGTAACCATCACTTCTGTAATTGGAGAAGACTGAATTTTAGTCCTTAGGCTGTTGCAATGTCATACCTCATTTGTATGGATAGCTTGCTTTGGTTTTGATAACTTGCTCTTTTCTTTTTGGTTACAGGAATGATACAGGTTCAAGCAAAAGTGTCGAACTGTCCATGCAGTTTCACACAGTGTGCGTGTTTTGCTGCAGGGATATTATCTTTAATTTTGGGAGAGGTGGGATTTGTTAACATGATTAACACTTACTAACATTTTCTGCTCAATAATGTAGATATTTTCCATATTATTTCTCTTTCTCATTTTTCTGTAGTGGGAGATGTATACAATATGCAGACAGTAGGATTCAACTATTTCCTTGCCTTGGGGATGCAGGTGTCCCGACATATATTTAATCAGAGTAAATGGATGCTATCTTTATGCCCTAAATATTCCACTTTCAGTAAAGTCAGGATGCTGCTTCTTTGCAGAGACATATAATCCAAGTCATAGTCTAGCTGAAGGTAAATGTTGTTTTCCGGCCTTGTGTCTTAATCCATGCACACAGACTCTAATTACATGACCTATTACCTCTCAAGAAATAGTATGTATCATAAGGTCAGAGTGGGTCTGTGTGGATATTCAGTTTTGATTTAGCTCAGAGATTGTGACTCTTGCAAAGCACAAACCCAGGCTCAGGTTCCTTGGAGTTCGGCACCGTGTGGACCTGGGCTCGCTGTCGCTCTGATTCCGCTGTGATAGCAGGGGATACCTCGCACTTCACTTTGCTGTGTAGTTTAAGGGGGATTTTTGTTACAGGCATCCCAGTGACATTCTTATTCAGAGCACATATCTAATTTCAAGCAGGCTCTGCTAGTCTAGTGCCATTAGACATATTGTTTGCACAGTTGGTAGAATTTTGAGGAGTGTTGAAAGTAACAAGTGGATTCACTTGTGTCTTTAAATTGCCAGGGAAACACAACCATGCAATCAGTTTTTCCCCTGACACTGCCATCCTCAGCCAGCTTTGTTGAAATTATGCAGCTTCACCAGTGAAGCACCGATGACTGTAGTAATTCTCTACTACATTTAGAGTGAATAGGAGCTCACCATTTTTTTATATATATATTTTTTTACAGCAACAGCATGTGTGCTGGGAAATTCACTGTACAGACAAGGAATTTAAGCCATAGTTACTTAAGGCAAAGGGAGTTCTCTGCCTACCAAGCAGTAAGAGCATCATGCTTGCAGTGTAGGAGGATTTGCTGTGTGATAGAATATTCCAGGAGGAAGAAGATGAAGCACTGAGGTGGTCATGGGGAAGGAGCAACAGCATGCAGTAATCACTTAAAAGTGTGTGCAGCAGCTTTATGAGCACAGGTGTCTGGCCACTGCTCATAATCTGGCCAGAAGGACTTGGACCAGTAGCTGCAAGCAGAGATTTGGGAACGCTCCATCAGGGTGACTGAGCACACGCACTCAGTGGGGAGTTTGACTTCTGAATCATCAGTGAGTGATTCAGCAGCAAGTCAAGTTACTGTCAGTAAGGAGAAATCTGACTTCTGTCTCCTTTTTAATTGTATTTAATTTGTACTTGTTAATTGAATTTGTATTTTTAAACCTCTAAGGTTGTTGCCAGTAGCCAAATTCTGCAGTAAGCTGAATGCATATAATTTTTTAAAATCTCAACGCTTCTCAGGATTTGAGTTAATGGCTCAAAGACTGATCTCACTGATACAATCCCTAGAAATCAGCTGCAATTTTTGTTTTTAGCTTTTTTAATCAATTTTATTATTTCTAATTCTTTGTCTTAAAAACTGCACTAGCTCTTCTGTGTTACAACGATCACAAATCTCCCATCCTCCAGTGTAAACAGAACATCAGGGAACAGTGAAAATAGAGGAGGTTCTGTTCACATTTTTGTTCCTACTCTTGCACTCTTATTGCCCTGTGGAGCTTTAACCATTCCTCAGTATCTCAGTCAGTAACTTGTTGCTATTTTCACCGAACATAAAAGCATAACTCATTTTGCAACATTTTTCAGACTATGATGGACAAAGTGGAGCTTTTAGCTATAGCTGATACCATGTGTCTCATCTGTAATTTCTGGAGAGCCTGAAATCCAGGCAATCATATTTTCTTCTTCACTGTGGTGAGAATTGAATACTATAATGCCCATTTTCCTTTATTCTTTTCCCTATTCCCTT
Source organism: Tinamus guttatus (assembly GCF_000705375.1). Next base: position 135,477 of record NW_010582933.1, read on the forward strand.
TTCACAAAAACATGGGAGTTTGTCTTTAGAAAGGTTTCCTGATGCTCACTAGGTGATTTTACTTTTCAGACCTGTATTCAGTGACTGATAGAAACTGAAGAGGCATCTGAAAGGCTTTGAAACCTGTAACAGCAGTTAAAAATGTAGCACAATTTATCTTTCAGTGAGTTACAATTTTCAGAGATTTTGATATTGCTAACTGAAAATTTAATGTTACATATATACACAAAGGATTTGAGAACTGGCCATCTGAAAAACAACCTTTACACGTTTTAAACAAGCTAGCTCGTCTCTGTAAATGCTAAAAATATTATGATTTCTTGCAGTGCCTTAGCTGTTCACCCAGCTTATTATTAGTTCATATCTTTCCTTTTACCCCCCAAAGACAAAGAAAACATAATGCCTCATTTAGAAGCAGACTTGTTTACGGAAAAGTTTGTGTGTGGGGAATAGAGATGCAAAGCCAATCTGCAGTAGCTCCTTCTGCTTTAGCATCCTTTGAGATTGGCTAATGCTTTGGGTTTTTGTTTTCCTACCGGTGGCCTCTGTGCAAAAGAAATCCTCTAAGCAAACCTATTACATTTGCTGTGAATTATCTGAGCAGCACACCTCTGTTGAACTAACTGCATTTTGAACAAGAATTCTGTCCTGAAACGTGAAGCCAAAGTAAATGGATATGGCTTCTCCGCTGAAATTTCAAGGGAATAGTCTTGGTAAGAATATGCTTTTAAATGCACAGTCGCATTCCAGCTGCATGCTACTGTAACTTACTGTTCAGCTTTGTTTTCCATAACAATATTACAATATGCAGGGGTTCCCGTGGCCTAATTTCCTATTGTAAATCTCACACTGAAAGCCTTGATCATCTGAAGTGCTGTATGCACAAGGTGTTTATATATAGAGAAAGAAACAGTGACTTGTTGTTTATCACAGCAGAAAAGTTTGCTTTTGCATAGAGGAATTATTGTTAGGAATAGATGATTTCAAAGATAAATCAGATGTAAGTTCAAGATTCAAAGTATTTTTTCTTACCACAGTTCTGTGGGTCACTACTAAATCGGTGCCATTTGCTTGAATATAGTGGTGCTACAAACATTTCTTCTTAGATCTACAAACCTCCTAGTTCCATGCAAAAGGCTAATTTTTAGCTCCTGTGTATATCACTTTGCCTGGATCTTATTACTACTGCTGTACCTATTTCAAATTAAGCCTATTGCCTACTCATCACATCTTAGGAAAAGGATGGCCAAATTGCTGAAAGGAGTCTTTTGGCCTATTGGTTTTTTAATATATTTCAAATTTAATGAGGAAGCAATCACTAAAACTAAAACAAACCTTAGATCACTGTACAAATCTCTTGTAATCAATTTGGAAATACAAAATATTTATGTAGGCAGCTGTATAAATCACCTCTGTGTGTGTATGCAGTATATTTAAACAGTATGGATCACCTGCTGGTCTATCTGCTGTGCCTTTAATGTTGTCAAAACCAGAGATAATTTAAAAAAAAATCTTAAACAAGCGGTAGGTAGCAACACTGGTTTCCTTTACAAATATTTAACATCTCAACCACAGTAGCTGAGTGTTATACAACAACAGGTCAGATTTAAACATACAGATTTTGCATAACTGAAAGAGGTGTTATTGATTAATGGATCCTCCTAATGCATAAACTACCTTAGGTCGTTGTGAATTTTTGTCTTCCAAGTTTTCAAGTTCTGTTGGAAAGTTTGTGTGAGGACATAAAATATTTTCAGAAAAATACTATTTACAACTCCAGAATTCCATAATGGATTAAGGGACAATCAAAAAGCTGAAAACAACTATGGTTTAACTAAAATTATGGTTATACTTTTATATCTGATTTTTGGATTTTAATGGTCTGCTTGCCTGGCTTTCTTTTTAGTTGATGAGTCCCTACAGGAAGACATAGCCAATAAACATAACCTTTTTGACAATAATAATGATGAATCAGTCAATTTTTAAAGGAGAGAATGGAGTCCACAGAGTAAATGCATTTATTTGTAGTCTAGATGGTTGGTGGGCTAACACATCAAAGTAGAAATGTTTGGAAGTGTACTCTTTGCTCCTTTAATACAGCATTGATACATTCTTAGTCTTTCATTCCACATGCTTTAAAATGATGATATTCTGTGATGCCATTCCAGTGGCCACTAAAAATGGAAGAGTATGGGTTAATTCACATCTATTCAGCCTAGAAGAACCAAGTAAAATAAATGTGACCGAAACACACTTTTCTGTGGAATAAGTTGGTAATGGTTTGTCTAAATACTTATGAGATGAACTGTGGGTTTAGTCTTCTGCATTGATTCAGTTGTAGTGTAAATAGATGCTGCTGAAAGAGAAGTTGTGTGTCTGTTTCTATCAGAAATAGTTGTATTTATTGGAACTTTCTGGGCTTGAGATGATAGTCTCTAGACTGAAGAGAATGATTTTTATATACTGAGAGAAAATTATTGAATTTGATAACTTATAAGTTGCTACATTTTTTTTTGTCTAAAGGCATGTGTTCTTCATGGATATTTCCTTTTGGGATTTAAGCAGTAGAAATAATTATTTCTTAAAACAGAAGTTACTGCATTTTGTTCATACTGTTGTGAAAATACTGTTTAGCTGATCTAAAAAAAAAAAATCTGGAGATGTATTTGTCCAAAAATTTTCTACAGTAATGAATAGTAGGGTTTTTGCAGAGCAATGTGACACTGTCATTGTTTCTTTTTCTTTTTTTTCTGTGGGAATGGCAGAAATTCAAATATATGTTGTATATGTTGTCCAGACCCATCTCCTGCTAGCTAGCAATGCTTAAAATGCTTGATTAGGCCAGTGAAAAACCTGCATAATTTTAAGAAAGATTGTGACTGCCTAAGAAATGTGGAAAAAAAAATAGAGCGAACAAACCTACTATTTGTTTCAAAAGCATTGCTAGAGAAAAAGGAATTTCAGAATCCCTTTCTGCATCTTGGAATGTGTTGTTTTCGGATATGTATAGGTTTTGCTAGAGGAGGAAGCTAGAAATATGGATCTTAAATGTAAAAATTATGCCCCAATTTTACAACTAGGTAAACTGAAATCAGAGCTTTATTTTTTCCCCTAACTGTATCCACTTTTGTGAATCACATATTATATTCAACTTAACCATGGGTCATCACTTTTTTATATTAGGTTGGTCCATTTTCATCTGTTTCTTATTTTTTATTTTATAATTTGCATTTTATATATATTTCATGTATTTTCTATAGATGTCAGTGTTTTCCTCTCCTCTGTAGTTCTATTTTAGGTAAAGAAAACAAGGCACTTACTACATTTTAAGGTCTCTCAAATTGTTTGTTACATGCTTAGATAAGTAAAAAGTATTATAATTTTAAATTGACCCTTCCAAATACCAAACATTTTGTTTTTCTTAAAATGAGTCTCAGATTTTTAATCTGGACTTACTTACTTTCAATGACTAAACAAACAGATTGATACTTGCATTTTCTCTGTGAGTGCCAGTAGTTATTTTTATGATTTTTGTTCTTATTAATAATATTTACCAGAGCACATGCCTGTCTATTTTAAATGCTAATTGATGGCAGAGTTCAATTTTCCTCTCATCACTGGGGTTTGTCAAGGACAGAGAGCGAGGACTCAGAGCTTGGAGACCACAAAACACGTGTCTTAGCTGAGGAAACATCGTCTTCCATCACAGTAGGGTTTCCAGTGCATTAGAAAAAGCTAATTCTGGACAACTCCTTCAATATTTTAGTAATTGGAAACAGGGACACTCTTGCTACAGAACAAATGTATACGGTACAGTGTTGCTGATGTATTGCCATTCAAAACCTTTTTTGTTTGTTTTGTTTTGTTTTATCCTGAAGGTTGAAGGCAAAACTACAGACTTGGGAAAACTACAAGACTTGGAAAAATGTTTCTGAAAGTTCATAAAGTTTGTTTCGTAGATGGATAGTGCTCTTTCAAATGCAGCTTTAATCACTGGATACTATTTGTTATTCAACAAGACTAAGTATAAATCTCCAAAGACAATACTTAGGCTTCAATTAGTGATTTAAGTTTTCTACCAGTGCATTTGTCAGATTTTATTAGTTTTGCTTCTCTGTGTCCAGAAGTTCAGAGGCCTCACTATGGTGCACACTTCATAGAAAATAAGCAGAGCTGCTCTCTGGCATATCGTGATTACAGTGAGCTTTTGACCCCTACTCTATTCAAGCTCCTGAGGATGCTGAAAACCTACATTTTGGAGTGTTTTTGGAGTGCGAAGTCCAGGGAAAATCGCTGCTTTCTGCACTTCCTTGCCTTTATGGGAGAAACAGTTCATTTAACAGGGAGCTTCGGCTCTCTCCCGCCCCTTAAAAGTAGAAACCTTTCAGACAGGAAAGATGTACAGAGAAGTGTTTTTTCTCCAAAAACAGTTAGGTGATTATAAGGAGTACAGACTTAGGGGAAAACCTGCTTCTGCATCCTCTCGCAAATATAAATTTAAATAACCTGTTGTTACTTCCCTCTTTCCTCTTCCTCCTTTTTTTACGGTTGTAGATTTGAAAAGGGAGAATGAAGAACTTCCTTGTTCCTGTTTATCCCTCCAAGCAGAAACAGTGGGAAAAGCTGAGGAACGGCAGCACCAGGCTCAGGTTGGGGAAGTGCGGGGGGACCATGTGCAGGGCCGCAACTGTGGGAACCTGAAGAGAGATGTGAGGTTTGGAAAAGAAACTAGTGCTGAGGAGGAGAAGAGAAACCCTTTCCCATTTAAGCAGATTTTGTGAGATGATAGTAATTGCACTGGACATAAGCAGGGAGAAGACAAAATCTTAATGAAGCAACAAACCTTATATTGAGTCTCAAGTTTAAGTTTTAGGTTTAACGGGGTTTGATAAATGTCTTTTGGAGCAAGAAATAATGAAAGACTATTCCAGTTTACAAATCTGTGCTCTGAACCACTCACTAACTCATTATATAGCTTAAAAGGAGAGGAAAATAACAATAATAGAAAAAAAAGAACTGTTTTCCATCAGGAGATAACTTTATTCAAGGAAGTGGACTGCTTTCTGAGGACTGCTTTCTGGGAGAACAAAGATCAACACTGCATACAAAATCTGTGTCTATTTAAAAACAAGGTTTGTTGAATCAGTTATGTGTCATATAATATAACCCCCAATGTAGATATTTTTTCTATGCAAAATTCAGGTTATTACATAATGCTTTCTATCAAAGTATTATGTGTTGTAATCCTTTATTCTGAAAATCCATAGTTGCTGTTATCTGACATTAATACACCCGAGACTCTGGGCTTTCAGATAAATGAGACTGAGAGCAATTTTGGGTATACTCTCTTAAAGCAGTTGAGTTGTTTTGTAGTCTTGAAGGCTGAGTCTACGTTTTCCCCCTTTCCCCAGGAGCAAATCTGTACATTTGCTAACACTGATGGCAACCAAATGCTTTTCTGGATCCAGCACTGATAAGCTACTGGTTGTATCAACTACTGATAAACAGTTTAGTAGCTGGATGTCCCCCGGGAAGAGACAAAGCCTCAGTGTTAAACATCGTAAGAATGTAGTTGTTGTACTAGACATTTATATCATTCCTTGATCTATTGTTTCAGCCTGTTTCTAAATTTAGAAAAGTCATGATGCACCACTCTGCACTTTTGGTAAGTTCTTTTCTTCCAATTTTCTTCCAATTCATATTTGCAAGATGTTTTTCCTCTCTAGCAATTTGCATTGAATTTAATAATGAAAGGTTAGCTGAGAATCAGCGGTGACACTCTAGATCAGCAAAATACTGTCTATTATTAGCAGCCATTAAAACCTACACCCTGTTCTAGTGGGAAGACTAATGCAGGTTTAAAAGCACCCCTGTAAGTCACTAGTGTGTGTAGGAAGCAAAGTGGTTTTGTGTAAAGGAAAGAGCAGCCTGAAACCAATCCTGCCGTTTTTTTTTTTTTTTCTTTTTCCCAGGGAAAACTGCCAGAGATTCGAACTGTTAAGTCAATGTTGCGTTTTAATGAAATTCCTGGCACTCCTAATGTTAAAAGTTCCCTCAAGGGAAAATATTGCAGATGTGGCTGGTAGTGCTAGCAGTGAGCGCGGTGGCCCGGGCTCCTCGTAGCGCCCGTGGGGGGCCGGGAGAGGCTTCCCGAGCCGGAGGGCGGCCCTATGGCACTGCCGCCCTATGGCTCTGTGGGGGGCACGGCCGCTGCGACCGCCGGTCCTGGCATGGACAGGGAAGCAGGGGCCGCTGCGGGAACCGGGGATCATTTTATTCAATAAATAAAATGATAACTTCATCTATTAAGGCTATTGCATGTAATTAATATTGATTTATATTTGCCCATACAAGGTAAATATATGTATCTATTAATAACGTTAGTGTATTTGTTGTGCTGTTCTCTGGCTGGGAATTCTGTCTTTGGAAAGCTCCAGATCATTTTGGTTTCTGAATCTTTTAGTACCTAGTATTTTCTAGCTATCTTAACAAATAGTGGCGTAACTAAGGCTAACTGACCATATGCTCATCAAGGTAGTAAATTCGCTAAGCTGCTACATATGCCATTATTTTGTCCTTTGAGGTTATGTTACACTATTTCTTCTGTTAGGGAATACATTCAGGCCAAGTGAAAAGGCAATGTAATACAATGCAATAATAAATATAATACACCAGGTACCTGGTAAATGCACCAGATCAAATGATGCCTTTAAAATTTTTGCATAACCCTTTGAACCCCCTTATTTGGACAGTACAAATTCCCTTATCCTTCCTCAAAAGATCCATTATAAAGTCATTCAATCACTGTTCCTATATATTTTGTGCATGATGTTACAGAAGCAACAAGAACATCTCAGCCTATGTTTAACAAGGGACATAACCAACTAGATTAAAAAAGGTGCTGAATGCTGACTTGCTCCACTCTCAAATGTACCTGTCAGTTTTGTAATAACGATGTTATCGTTTGAGACCTGACAATGCATACTGTAAGATTAAGTACATAATGATTACATTATGTGTGTGTGGATGTGCCATGCGCAGTTTTTCTTCCAACATTTTCCATAAAACTGAACAAAACCTCTTTAGATCTCTCTAATAACCACTGCTGAATAGTTAACATTAAAGGCACATTTATGTAACATCTTAATTTTGTAGGTACATAATCAGCAACCAGGATTCTGCTTGTGTTTGTCTGAGACCTTTCAGTGAAAACGACACCTCGCAATGTTTTTGGGAAAGCACAACTGTGGCAGAATGTGCTGGATTTACAGCTTGATAGTCCCGCTCCATACTTGGACAGTCCAGGGAGGAGAGCCTGGATCCTTATGGCTATTACCATGCATCTCACGGTCTCCCTGATGCTCTTCTGAGAAACTTGTCTGCTTTGAAGAAATAAAACTGTTAATTAGAAATGGGCTTTCTCTATAGCCATGCTTATCCCATTGCCACCTACTGCACAGTTTGGGCTGAAACAACAGGTTAATCATTTGTCAGATATAGATAATTAACTAAATAACTGTCAGATATAGATAATTAACTAAATTTCATCAGTGGTTTGTCACCTAATAGGCCATAATAGTCACCTAATTGTCACCTAATAGTCACCAATTGTCACCATAATAGTCACCAATTGTCACTTAATAGGCCATAATAGTAACTTAGAATGTCTTCTAGTCTGCTGTGTGAACATGTACAACAAGGTCATTTCTTGCTGTACATGTAATCAATTTAAAGAGCTTTTTTTAAGCAAACATCTTGCTAGGTTATATGAGCCCACACTTCTGTTAGATGCTTCATTCAGTCTTTTTGGAGTTGTTGCAGTTGTTAGCATAACTATATGTTTAGGCTTGTGAAATTATAGGTTGAATTTTTGAAAGTCTTTTCGATGCAGTGGTTGAATTGGAGATTATTGAAAATTTCTAGTGTGCTCCATTCTATTTTACCTACAGTTACCATATGCACTGAAATACAACTTCTGATAAGTTCTGAAGTGAGTTTTCCATGAGAGCAGAGTAAGTATTGTAAAAGAATTTCCAAAAATATTTGAACATTTCAGGACTTTTTTTCCTCATCATATCACATTTTGTAACCACTTTCTGTTTGAATCCTTAGCCAACATGAAGACAATTAGTATGTTCATGGGCCCTGACCAAAGAGTCAAGTTATCTCCATCTCATTATGAATAAATCATTCCTCTGTGCCTGTGTGTGTTGCACAGGTTGTAGCCTATGCAGTATTATCACTTCTTTGCCCGTTGTATTCTCCGTCTGCTATTTAACCTTCCTGCAGGATTTTGCTGCAATAAAACAAAAGCACCTCTGTCCCTCCCAGACTGGGACCCAGATACAATCCTCCCTCTGTTAACTGCTTATTATGGAGCTGGGCCAGCTCAGCTACATTTCTCTCTTTCCAGGACATGCGACCACATAGTTTTGTTGAAAGTAGGGGGTTAGTTAGCAGTGAGAACAAAAGATCACTTTAGAGAAGTGATTTCATAATTAGAAGTGTCCTAGGTATATTTCCCTTCCTACTCTTGCTTGCTGTCAAAAGCTAATTTGGATAGGATTCCTCATCTGAGATGCAGGAAAAGAACAGAGCCAGTCTGCAGTATTCTGGCAAGCCCAGAATCTCTTGGGACTTAGTGGGGGCTTTGTCTTCCAAAGAATACACCCTCATTCTTTATTTTTTTTTCTTATTTTTATTTTCTCTTTTCATCATCCACTCTCCAAGTTAATTATCAAATCACCCCTTCTCCTCCCCAGTTTTAAAGGTACAACAGAGAGAGATTGTTTTGCAAAGAACATCTGTAGGCCTATAGGCATCTTATGATGCATCAACAATCCTCTCTTTAGCTAAGTTGTGTAACTCTGGTGAACACATTTCACAGTGTAAGAACACAGTAGTGTAACACAGAGCTCACATAAGTATGGAATTTTGTGAGATCTTAAAAAGCGTTCCAGGCAAAACCTTTATTTTGCAGAAAAAAAACTTATAATTTCCTGGAACAGAAACTTGGCTAAGGAAAATGGAGATGTTTTTCCTGAAGGTCATTTCTCTTTAGAGAAATTTATCCCTATTTCCTGTTTCAGACTTCAGCCACATAGCAGAGGAATAATTGCAAAGAGAAAGATAAGACTGCTCCACATCCATATTTATTTATATAAAAGAGGAAGAAATGGAGAAAATTGCACATTTTTACTACCTCCTACTTAAAAAAAAATCTTGTCAGCTTGTGCTCAAATTTTGCACATGAAAATGTTTGTAGAAATAAGAAATGGAAAAATACAGACGATGAAACTGCTGGAAGCTAGTCCCATCTAAAAGCAGACCTGGTGGAAAGAGTTATGCAGTCGGAGTGGTTGTTAAGACTGGTTTCTGTCTACATTGGTAGGTAATAAGGTAAGTGTACGTATTGCTTATGTCTTACATATGTCTTTCATAATTTCATGGGCAGTAAGGCAAGCTTTTTTGGGTAAGTAAGTGGGCAGTCTTTGCAGTTCTGCTCGCAACTGAACTGTTGTAACTTCTGACGCTTGCAGGAAGAACATTCAAGGCCAAGGTTGCTACATTCAGATGCAGGAGGCAGCCGGTTACTGAACGGCAACACAAAGCAATTTGTCAGCCTGGAAGCAGGACGCAGACTGGGTCTTCAAGGCTGCTCTTCTTGATGATCTCCTACAGAGAGGGAGAAATGGAATTCTAAACCTGGTAAAGCTAATGAATTTGCTCTCCCTCTCTCCATGTACTGAAACAATTTGCAGTGTTTATGCTGAGGCACTTTTTAACAAAATTCAGAGGTGCTTTCTGAAGATTCCACAAAGCAGAACCTGTAAATATTTAAATAGGATTTCCAAGATTGCTGAGACAAAACTGACGCATGTAAAAGAACTGGAGCCCACCCTAATTTCCTGTGCAGGGAGAAGAGGGAGGGAAACAGACCTTTCAGGCTGTCTCTACTGGAAAATAAGGGTGATTGCAGGAGCTGTGGTGTTGTTCCATGATGCTTACTATACTGATATTATCTATTTTTTAATATATTCTAATTGTGTTTGATTTACAGACTATGGGAATAATTCTCCGGTATATCTACTTTAAGTTGCCAGATTTATATTTGGAAAGGAAGCATTATTCTGAAGCCTACGGAACAGAATCTCAATTTATGGCAGTACAGCTAAATTACGAAGTACCCAGGCAGGTACACTGTCTCTACTGGGTTGTTTCCCAACAGGATTTGCTTATGAGAACAAAAGTAAAGGATGTGAACCCTCCCACTCAAGACATTGAAAGGGAGACAAGAGAGAAGAAAGAGGGAATAATTACAGAAAGATGTTTCAAACGATGAGATCGTAAAAAATGTAATCTTCATAGTATTTTTTTTAGTCTTAAAAAATAGGAGGCCACTTATGAACCTTCTCTTTTGAAGACAACTGAGGAATATGGCTTCCTTGCCCAAGTCACCTAGGTCTTCTTGCAGTACTTTTGGAGACATGAGAATGAAATGCAAAAATAATCTCGGTAATTCAAACAATTTTTGTCCTTTTGCATAAAATATGGGAATTTAAGTACTTTTGTTCTTAAATTAGCAGTCATTGAAATGTAATCATGAATTCAGAAAAGATGTCTTTGAAGAATTGGTAAAGACTGTTTGCTGTATCTCGGGTAAGGCTGAAGTGTGAGTTAGTGAGAACTAAGAGCTGGATATTTCTAGAGATTTTCCTTTCAGTGAGATCCCCAAAGAAGACCTAGGGATCTTAAAAGAAACAATAAATACATACTTTATTGGATTATAATTTAATACTTTATTGGATTATAATTTATTGGATTATAATTTAATAATTTATTTATTGGATTATAATTTAATGTTTAACATTTTAATAGAAAAAAAAGACCCTAAATTTGGCAATACAAGTTTTTGAACCCTGTTTATTTCTGTTATCTTATGCCCTTTGCATTCTTGTTTGCTTGGTTTCAATCAGCTCAGTGGTTTTCTGGTTTATAGCTGACTTTGCACAGGTTGCTCACAAGCTTTTTCTTTTGTTCAACATTCTTAACTGTTTCTTTGCTTGCTTCTTGAATGATCAAATTCATCCATTTTAATGCTGTGGTTTTGAGAGTGTGTTTGCCTGTTATATTCAAGGGAGCTTCTATAATTTACTGTTTTTTGGAGATACATAAAGTGGAGTGAAGCGCTTCTTGGATGCTTCGGATTCAAAATTCTGCTGCAGCCTGTTCACTAGCTTAGTAAGCACATCTTGCCTGCGCTGTCAGTTATTCTAGAGGGTACATAAAAATGCTTTAACTACACAAGTGTTTTCTGGCTTTCTAAATTGTCTTACCTCACAGCCTTTTACATCTTTTTATATTCTTTCAATGTGACTATTTATGTCCTAAAATACAGGATAAAGGAAAACAGTTCCGGCAAGGGAATTTGTCTTTCCACAATCCTTCACTATTTCGTTGCTAGTGGTATTGTCTATTTTTAGGCTGGAGTTTGGCTTCAGTAATAGCATCTCCTGGAATCACCTCTTACGATTATCTCCAAAAAGAAGGGATATAAAAATGTTATCTTCTTGTAACATTCAATAGCAATGCAAATCATTTTGCTGTGTTTTAATGTTTGCTGAATGCATTCAGTGGTTGAATCAATATTGAGATTTGCTATGCACAGCTGTGATCAAATCTATGATAAATTAACTTTTCATCAGCGTTATTAAATATAGTGCCCATAGACTGTCTGACTATTAAGAGGCTGCCATCCTGAAGAAATTTGTATGAAATTGGATCATGATTACTTAAAGAATTCCTGTAGTTTCTTCAGATTCTAACAAATTGCTATTAGGTTTCCTCTTTTTTCCTCTCCCCTTCTCCTTGTCACCTCCCCCATAACTTTTTTCCTTTCCCCTCCTCTATTGATATACTTATTATTTTCTGAATGAATGCCAGCACCATAGCAGACTTTTCAAAGACTCTCATCGTAGCAGACATTTTGAGCTGTGGCTTTGACAGATTGCACATTTTGAAAGTGCGATACTGTAGCAAGCTTTTTAGTAAATTTGGCAGACTACATACTGTCTTGAAATCCACTGATGAAAAGTGAAAAATCTATTAGATATAGGTTGGCAGGATACATGTGACCTGCTGACAGGCTGTGCACATATTTTATTTGATTCTAGGAGCGAGGAATCCAATTCTCAGGGGTTATGAAGTATTATGCAGTAAATGTCACTTACAGAATGAAAAAAACAGTCTTGAAAGAATTAGATTGCAGGAGATGACTTTAGTTAAGGAGCTGTAAAAGTCTTTGTCTTACATATAGTGGTTTTACTGAAATTATGGTTGATAGAGAATAGATAGAAACTGTGATAGTGGTGAATGTAATATTGCTGAAGAGCTGATTTAAGTCTATCCCCTTGTAGAAGAAAGAATTTGCAAGCGGAGGAAACCCTTTCATTTCCCAGTGCTCAAAGTACAGGCTTGCGGTGATGATCTTGGCTAGACTGGGATGCTCCCTCTTGAATCATTTTCTGTAGGCGATAGCTCGGCTTCTAAAACTAGGGGGGTTTTCCAGCAGACAGAATGCTGCTCCCTGGAATTTCCTTTGTGGCATCCGGTGTGTCTGTGGCTACCCTGTAGTATCATGAGTTTAATCTGATACTTAAACATGATGCTGCCCAAAGGGATTCCCTCTGTCCCTGATTATGTATTTTCACCTCTCTTCTGTATTGGATTTGCCTTCACAGAATCACAGAATGGTTAATTTTGGAAGGGACCTCTAGCCATCACCTAGTCCAACCCGCCTGCTCCAGCAGGCACACCCAGAGCACGTGGCACAGGGCAGCATCCAGGGGGGTTTTGACGATCTCCAAAGAAGGAGACTCCACAACCTCTCTGGGCAGCCTGTTCCAGGGCTCTGTCACCCTCATACAAAAGAAGTTCTTCCTCATATGGAGGTGGAACTTCCTGTGTTTCAACTTGTAACCATCACCCCTCATCCAATCACTGGCCACCACTGAGAAGAGTTTGGACTCGTCCTACCTACATTCTACCCTCAGGTACTAATATACGTTGATCAGATCTCCTCTCAGTCTTCTCTTCCCTAGGCTAAACAGGCCCAGCTTGCTTAGTCTTTCCTCATAAGATAGATGCTCCAGTCCCTTAATCATCTTCGTGGCTCTACACTGGACCCCCTTTAGAAGCTCCACGTCCCTTTTGCCTTTGAAGTCTGGTGACTGTTTGAATCAAATTGCTGATCTACCTGAAAACTGGCCATAGTGTGTACACACATACCAAGAGCATTAGGTAGCTGGATCAAGAAGCCGAATGGTTCCATAGATACAAGTATCGATGCAAAGAGGAGGGGGAATATCCTGTTAGGACAGGTAAAGAACACGGCTACACTTTTTGATAGCAGCTTCACTTTGCATTTTTTTTTTAATTCACTGAAGGCTGATGTGCTCTGCAGAGAAAGAAATAGTTTACCTGTTTCTCCCCAAGGCTATGGCTACACTTGGGCTAATATTCAAAACTGCATGTAAAGCTGCATGCATCTACACTGCACTTCATTGCAGTGTAGCTGCTTTTTTACTCCCCTAATAAGATATCTTACCTTAGATAATAAAAATGGAATATTAAAATAGATCTTACCAAACTACATAAAAGTGGCTATCAAATTTTCTATCCATTTTGGAAGTGTATTTCATCACTGGTTCATGCTCATTTTCTATTTCTCATGAGTGATGGGAATACGACTTGTGAGTTTGAGAATTTCACAGCTTCTGCCTTGTAAAAAGAATTTGTTGCTCCAACTTTTTAAATAATAACTATTCCCCTGGAAAACAGGTAACTTTCACACCGATTGTATTAAAGTTATGTTGCATTAGCACAGAAACACATACAAAAAAAATACATATTACTTTTTTGATCAGCTCTTGCACAAGTAGGACCAAACAGATATATTTTTCATGTCCATTTATTTCCTCATACTTTTAGGGCTATGAAATTAGAGAAAAGGTGTGGAATTTAAAAGATGAAACAGAGATTCTTTATCAGTGGAAAAAGGGTATTTTAAAAGTAATAAAAATAACAAAACTACTCATTTTGTTCTCTTTGCTTTGCTTTGCAGATTGCCCAGTCTGTCGTGTCACCTTGCCTTTGAAATGTAGCGATCTCTGAGCCGCGGGTAGCTGGGCCATGGTTGCAGAGATACTAAAACTGCCAGATTCATAAAGTCCGCTCATGACAGGTTAAATGAGAATATATAATCAACTATAAAAATGGAGATTGTGGTTTTTTTATGATTTGTGATATGAGCTGGTCTGCAGATGGGGTTAAAAAGATATTTTATATATTTGCTATAAAAACACTACAAAGTATTTCTCTCTGAACTTTCAGGGCACGCTGAAGGGCTGTGGAAGGCAGCATATCAGATAAAATGCATCATTTTCTGGTTTGCTCCATTTTGCAAGCTCCCAATTTAAGTATTAGTTTAGAAGAGTATTTCAGCCATCAATCACAGCTTGCAAGTCTTCATACGTTCCTTTGTTGTCATCTTCAGTCTTGAACTGGCATGTTCCAAATATGTGTCAGCTTTTTAATCCATGTAGCCAGAATGGGATCCAACCTTTTGCAGTTTTAGTGTACTTTTTCTGAATTGACATCTGATCTGTCAAATTCACACCTCTTGAAAATGTGAAGATGTAGGCAACAGGATTAGTATAAGAATTATGTAATTGTGAGAGAAAATGGATAAAAGATTTTCAGTAAATTCTTTTTTTTAACACCATATAGGAAAATACTGTCATTTCATTGTGTGCATTACATTTCTGTATTAAAAAAAGCAGTCCCACCATTCAAATTATTCTCTAAATAAAAATACATACAATTGCCATCATTAGACCTGAATCACTACCTTCTGGGAAAATATAATTTCATTTATTGCAAATCCTTGCTTGCAAGGAACAAGATAATTTTGAACAGCAAGCACTGAGCATTGACTTCCAAAAGAAGAAAAAAAGAAAATCCTCTACAGATTTCAGAGCAGTGGTCCTTTTTGCTTTTTTCTTTTTGACTTTGAATACACACTTCAATGTGTTTTACTGAGCTATGAAACTAATTTCTTCAGTTCACTGGGGAGGAATTGACATTTTTGTAGATGCTTGTGATCTAGCTATTTAGTTAAAGAAAGAAGAATTGATAATGTCTTGGTAGTCGCATGCATTTGCATTAAAAATCAAATGTACAATATATTTGGACTAATTGCTTTCACACTTGTATGACAGAAACAGAGGCACGTGTAGAGAAAGAGGGACAGCGCTAATATGCAATAGGGAGTGAGAGGAGAGCAGGCGCACAGGGTCTTAGACCCTCAAGTGCCTAAAATCTAAGATTGCCCTGAGGACTGTGCATTTGTTTGCACATCACTACTCAAATATTAAACCCCCACCAAACTCTGTGTAATCTCAGAGGCAAGCAGAGGAGTGTGCAAACTGTGCATAAGTCCTTTGTTAAGCATGTGTTACACACTGAGAATGCAGCTTGTATAGAAAAGCCATACTAACCATCTCTTATCAGTGAGACCAGTGATCACAGCACTTGGAGGTTTCAATTAGTGGATTTTGTTAAAGGGAATCCACAAGGAATGCAGAATCCACTTCAAGAGTGCCAGGACCACCTGGCTGTAGGAGCCCAGGAAGGCCAGAGCCATCACAGGAAAGTGGGTGGGAAGCTAAGTGTGGATGCTGCTCTAGACGTTGCTCCAAGAGAAGGTGGTTTCCTGGGGCTGCTGAGGCTGCGTAAAGGATTCAGTGGAAAGGCAGCATCATCAGCACTGGAAAGCAGGATCTGACCTCAGAACCACAAACCCACAAGCAGTGGTTTGATTTTCATATGAGTATAAAACTGCAACTTGAAGCATTTCTTTACTCATTTACTTGTTTCTCATCCTGATCAGAAGCCCTCTGAAGCTGATGAGCTTTTCCATTGGCTTTGATAGTTACAAGCTCAGGCTGTAATTTTAAAATTGACAGTGTCTCTGTTAGAGAATTATTATGCTACCTTTCAAACAATGTTTACCACTGATGATATGAGTTGTCATGTTGATTACAAAAAGACGCTCTGCAGGGAGTTGCTAATAGTAGTTCTAATAAAGTGTCAGGCCATAAAAGACCAGAAGGACTCAATATAAATTATAATTGTCCTTTAATTTACAATTGTTGTCTTACAAAATGTTCTCTGAGGGGTCTTTTCAAACTAAGTCATCCATACAGCTGTTCTTAAAGGCACTCAGTGGCAGAATGAAGCATTGCCTTTTACCTGCGGACAATAAAATTACTCAAATCACTTTCCTCCTAGAGCAAAGTGCAAAATAAAATATTTGAAATATTAAATAAGACATTTGGAAACCAAGATTTTTTTAGGGACTGAGAGCCTAATTCTTTTTCTTGACAAAACATGATCTCTTCCTTTATTGCATCTGAGAGCAATACCATATTATCCCCAGGCAGCATCAACCATAAAGCTAAAGTGACAGGACTATGTTCCTCAAGGGAGGAGGTTAGGATGATTCTCCTATTTGCATCAAAGATCAAAGCACAATGCGGGGTGGGTGTGGGCTGAATGTACAAAATTCCAAGGACATTTAAGGCTAATAGCTCTAATTAGTAGTTTACCAGACTGCTATAATGGCAAAATAGGAATCTCATGCAACCTAAAGAAGGGAGTCTCTGTGGCTTAAATCAAACAGAAATATAAATTCGGCCCAAAACCTCCCTGCTAAAACAGCTTTTCTTTTTATTTTTCTGTCTCTTATGGATTAAGTTTAAAAGCGGCACTTTGGCCTTTCAAAACAATAAGAGTGACTTAACACTATGAAAGTATTTTTCAGTCTATGGCAAAGAGCCATGCACATTATCAGATAACTGATAATTTTTCATTAACTAAGTCCTCCCCCTTTCTGCATGGCAGAGATGGGCAAATCAAATCCTGCCCTGTGCTCATGAATAAGGGTCCTCTTCCCCAGGCGCCGAGCCCTGGGAGTGCTGCAGTCTGTCAGCTCGATTCCTCCCCTTCTCACCATGCACTAGGACAGTAAACACAGAGACATTAATATTTAGACTGCAATCAGGAGATCATGCTGTTTTAAATCATTCTATTATCATATTTATTTCTCTTTGCCTTCCTTTCCTGTGGTGAATTAAACTATCTGCTGTTTTATATAATTTCTTACATAAAGCCTTTATTTTAGAGGTCCTGCAACTAGAAATAAAACACTTAAAAAGCACACATTCGAGAACGAATAAAAAGGCCCTTTGTCCACATCAGTTGCTTATGCAATTTAAAAATATTGCATATTGAAACTAAGGCTATTTAATACTCCCTGGATTTCTGCAGAAGATTGACCCAAAACTGAATTATATTTCCTCCTATAATTGTAAAATATAAAGAAAAAAATGAGCCTTCAATAACCTCTTCATTTTTGTTGCAAATTAAAAGTTGTCTTATAAAATACAAAAAAACATTTTGCGTAGAGAAATGAGAAGAAAAGTACTTGGTCACGAACTTATTCTAAGAGCTCTAACACAATAATTAATGTCTCTGTCTTTTGGCTCACATCTGTTTTGCCTTTCTGTTCCTGTCAGTTTTCCTAACCTCTGAGCTCAAGCCAGGTAATACTATGGGGATGCATAGATACATCTATACAGGCAACCTGATAGCAGATGGCACCAGAGATGTTAAGTGAGTATGTGTGTCAAGAGAGAAACCAGAAATAAAAGAAAAAGAAAAAAAAATGCACAGCTTCAGTTGTCATAGCAGGCTTGGCAGAGCTGAGCTGCTTAGGCATTTTGAAGGTGGGCATCTGGAGCTACCCATGCCATGAGTTGAGATTTTTGGCCTGGAAGGTTTCCCTAATACTTCTTGAGAAAGAAATTAGAAGAAATTTTGCATATCAGTTCAAAGAAAACAGTGCAGATGATTGCTTTAATTTTCCCCACAGAATCACAGTGCCCATGGCAGAAGATGGGGCTCATGTGCAGAGGCAGCAGTATAGCCGCCTCTTCCTGATCTGAATACCCAATAAATACCCAGTTATTCTGGGTATTCCGAGTCACGGGATGTCCAGCAGGGCAGTTACGGTTTGTAGCCATTTCTCTACCTTTCTGTAATGGGCTATGGCCATGTCTAAGCTTAGTCCGTGTGACATTATGGGGCTGTTTTTGAAGGTTGTGCTTCACTGGAGTCTCAATTTTCTTATTGACAATGAAAATATGATCTCTGAAAATAAAATTTTTTATATCTCACTTGCTCACCTCATTAAAAGCTGTACAGATATTGGAACATTGCTCTTATGGGAGATCTGAAGGTGTGCATTAATCTTTTAATTAATAATTTAAAAGAAAAATGATTCCCTTTGTGCATATGAGCTTATTCTTAACAGGGTGATCAAAGTGAAATGCAAGGGACAAAAAAGCAGGTCTGAAATAGCTGGCACAGCATGTTATACCTGTGCTTGGAATTCAGACATTTTCTGCATGCAATTAAAATTCACTGTATCTTTGTCCAAGAGCTTAGTTAGGAAGTCTGTGAGTGATTTGACTTACCATAGTTTTATGCTTATAGTAATCTTGAAAAGGTTTCCATTGGATTAATTTGAGTGTTCAGAATTAACAACAGATTTGCCTCTAATTTTGAAGTAGTGTAGCGATAATACAATGTAATATTTTTTTAAAGCAAGTCAAAGGGTTTCTGATCAATTCAGTTTAACTCAAAGAATTCTTAAAATTTGAAGTTACTTCTTAAACACTGTGTTTATAAAAAATATTGTTGTAAATCTTGTGAACAATGCCTCACTGTTCATTCATTTAATGTGATACGTTTCCAGATTTCCTACAAATCATTGGCTTGGACCTTGAATTTCCAAACTTGGTTATTATTTAGCCCTGAGTATTTTTTTTGCTTTTTCTCGGGGTAATTTTTTTCCTTTTATCTTTCTGAGATGACTTTATCAGCTTTATGTTCAGATGCAGATGAGGTAGAAGAGGAGGGTAGGAAATATTAGCCAGCCTATAAATATCTAGGCCACAAATACCTTGGTACATTAGTACAAGTTAACTGTTTGCTGAATTTTAGGGAGGGCCAGGAGTTAATTTCACCTACTATGAAATTATTAATGAGTATTAAGGTTCCTGGCCATGGAAGTCAACATGGTGATACTTTTCTTAACACTGAGTACATTTATTCAAATAAACCAGAAATATCTGTGTTCAAAGCCACCTAAATGGATTAACATTAAGCATCACTACTGAAGGTACCTTGCTTAATTGTAGCACCTGCCATGACTTTTTAGGCCAAGAATGTGGCTATGACTGTCCACAGCTGCCAGATGGTTGCTTGCTAGATTAAGATATGAGAGTTAAATTCATAGCTCTAACATAGGGAAACATCAGCATGACACTACAGTCTCTTTTCATTTTTCCTCTTTTTACCCCTCCATCCCCAAACTGCAAACTGTTTATATTTAGAAAATGGAAGTAATGATGAGAAACTATTCTAACACAGGAAATATGGCCCCAAATCCACTAGGGCCTTGGTCATTATTTTTAGAAAAGTGCTGGGGCTATTTCTGTTTCGAAAACACTTCTAACTAGGAATTGGTCCCTGCGTGA
Organism: Tinamus guttatus; assembly: GCF_000705375.1. Next base: position 155,138 of record NW_010582933.1, read on the forward strand.
AGTAAAAGAGCCTGCTGATACTGGATTGATGCTCTCCATAGGAATGTGAGCTGCAGAGTTCTGGCCACAAAACCAGCAGCCATTACAGATGCTTTTTTTTTTCTTGTCTCAGAAGGCTAATTGCTAAATTAACAGCTATGATTTGTATTCAGAGTTGGGATAGAAAAATATCTACTGGCTTTACACATCTGCTTATGTTACTGAGTGGGGATATGATGGAGATGTTTGTAGAATTGCAGAATTATGGTTCCGCAGGAGAGTGAGAGAAGATCCCTTGTGCCAATTAGGCACTGCTTCTTTACCCAGGAGAGTGCAGTATTGATTTCTTCCTATATTTAGGGTACAATGAATAAAATATATACCTTATACATTCCGTGACCTATGGCTGAATTGAACAGACAGGAGAAAACTGTTACAAATGGAAGAACAAAGCAGTCTGCCAAGGACCAAGGATTCATTTCAAAAAAGGAATTGAAATACCTTTTTTTTTTTTTTCCTCACCAGAACAAAGTGTCTGAACACTTAATGATATTAGTTTTGATTCTGTAGATTTATGTTATGAGCTTAGTTTGGTGTTGACTACTTTTGGCTTTGTTGACTTCTAAGAGACAAACAGGCAAAAGGAAGAACTGAATGTGTTTAAAAAGCTAAATCAATTTGATTACTAGCATGGATACTGGTCTTCTCAAAAGTGGGTAGATAGCTCTTTAAAATGGAAAGATGAGAAATACTTAAAAATGTAAAAATGTAGACTTGAATTAGTACAATCATAAGGATCTTTAACTACCAATATTATTAGAAGTGAACCCGGCATTTCTGACTGTCGTTCAGTTGATCTTAGCCTCTCTACTCACTGTCATATTTTCATAAAAACATTTGTATAATGTTTTTAGACAAACAAAGAAATGATGTCCAAGCCTACAGTATTTTAGGTTTAAGGCTATTTTATGCTATATATGAAAAGGTCATGGAAGTTAAGAGGGGAAAATCCTTTTCTGTGTTTTGTTCATGAATTGAACTGAGTAATAACATCCATATTCAAATTGATTCTGATGATTTTGAAAAGAACATTTGCTTACTATATGCAGGAGACATTGCATATAAGGCTTGTAGTGGTGTTCTCACATACAAGAACACATATGGCCTATGCCCAGTCCACACGTGGAAATGGATGTCTTTTTTGAGTTAATCAGTGACTCATGAAATGGAGGTGAGCAGTGGAGGAAAGTTCCACAACAAGAGTTCTTCCCTGGCCCTTTCAAAGTGTAGTATATAGATGTCCTTTTATTGCTCCTCAGAGATTTGTAAGCACGTGCCAGAAATAAACAGCTGACCTAACGAAGAGAATTCTCCCCTGTGCATCTGTTTGGGTTATAGGTTTATGGCAGTAACGAGCTGTGGAAATCAATCTTTTGTAAGCTCTGCCCTTTATGCTTTACTCAGAGGGCTGCTCTCACATCTATAAATAATCCATTTGTGGATCTGTTTGAAGATAAAAGAGGCTGGCATTCAAGGAAAGCTTTGCCATGCTCTCCAATTACTTATCCAAAAATGAATGTGCAAAACCTGGAATGTTTTGGGTTCACCTTATTGATTTAGATGTTCCTCCCTAAAAAATCCCGTTAATGCAGATTGCATTTTCAAGACAGGACTTACAGTGCAGGCAAGACTTGAAATTTATTTTGCCTATAAAATTCTAACAGAATAAACCTGTCCAATTCTATCTTGTAAGCAAGGACCCAGTGAATAGAGGCAGCACAAAGGAAATGTAACAGCTTGTAAGCACAGCTGTTTATGTGCATGTTCTGTATTTCCTCAAAGCTGTGCAAGGAAAGAAGGAATGGTGGAAACATTGTTTGTTATAATTCTTATATCATTCTTAAGATTTTATATAGCTCATTTTTCCAGCTTTGACCTTATTAATTAGAAACCTTGTACTGGGGGGGGAGGAGGAATAGCATGGATCACTTTCATTGTATGATTAAATTTCTCTCTCTTTTTTTTTTTCCCTTTTGCATCTACAGCAAATGTATTTATTTTGAAAAGTGTTTTTCATTTCCTCCATTGTGCTCTCTCCTCCTTGTGCCGCAGTGGTGCAATCCGTTTCCCTTGCAAGTTGTCTTTCAGTGAAAAAAATCCCCCAGTCAGAGACCAGCAGGTTCTGCAGCTGGGACCACTTGTCCCTTGCTGCTTTAGCTTTATTGTCTTTGCAGGAGTTTTCCACATATAGCTCAGCAACAAGCTATAATCGGAGAATTTTCTTTCTGACTTACCTCTGCCTTATTGTCCTTTATCTTTAGGGACAAGAGTGCCCCATAGCATAGGAGCCCTTATGTCTTTGCATGGATCATAGAAAGCTAAAAAGTCCTCTAACCTCATATGGGGTGGGGTGGGGTGGGAAGCATATTGCACTCCCATAATTACAGCTTCTCCTTTGTGGATGACAAAAGGCAGGAAATCTTGCATTCTCATGGCCAATTGATTTGACCTCTTGATAAATCAATGTTTTCCCTCGTGTTTTCACTATCCGTGCATTCTGGATCTCTGTGGATTATGATAGATAGAATATGTCATTTTACTGAGATGATGGAGAAAATTCTAATGATGCAGAAATCCAGCTAATTTATCTATCACTTCCCTTGCAACTCTCCACTTGCTTCTTTGACTATCCTCACAAGGTCCTGTGTTATCATTTCCTGACTTATAATCACTTAGGAAGTTGCCCTGAAAACTATGCTTATATTTTATTTGATTTATTATGTCACTTCTGTGAGGTACAAGTTTGCAATGCTGGAAATCCCAGGCAGTGGAAGGCTGCTGGCTTCTGTGGATAACAGCACGGATGAGAAGAGGCTGAATCCAAGATGCAAATATTGCTTTAAGGGCCCTCCTGGTGCTTTTATCTTGATTCTTATCTGCCCTTTTGTTGCTCTTGATACATTTAAGATCAGCATTGTTAATTAAATAGGTATCCTCAAGTTTCACTGAGTTTCAAGGTGGAGGAAGAGGTTCATGAGGTTGAGAAAAGAAGTGAGAGGATGGAAAGTGTTTTACTGGAGAATAGGGTTTACACAGTGGAAGATTATTCAGAAAAGATTCAAGTACATCGCTGACTGCAGTGAAGATCCAAATTACTTAGGATGAAGAACTGTCTTAAACTGCACTCTGTAAAAGGGTACTAAAAGAATACACTTGCTTCTATTATCTTAAATCCTATGGAGAGCTCCATAGAAGTAATTGGATTTGCCACTGTTAAGATGGCAGCAGCTCTGTCGCCCAGCCCAGCTCTTGCATTTAGCTGATGCTGTTCTGTGTTTGTCATCTTGGGAGCATGGTCCTTCTCTACCCATAGAATTCTTCACAGCAGGCAACTTCAGCCAAGTCTGATTTCAGCTTTCATTCTAGTTGGATTCCTGCCCCTCTTTAACCTTGTCAAAGCCAAACCAGGGTGCCTGACATACTGCACGGGTGGTTGCCTTCCGGAGATGAATATCACAGAGGCATTCCAGCCTTGGACAAAGCATTCCTGTTTGAGATCTAAAAAAAGAAAAAAAAATCCAAAACAGCTTGCAGAAGTTCAAAGAAAATTTCAGGACATATCATTTAAAAATACTTGCTTTCTTCCCTTGCCTTTGATGGGCTTGTTCCTTTTATCATGCTCTGGACATATGAGACTGGCTGCAGTCAAAACCTGCAGCAACCACTAAACTGATGAGCTACCTGACAGCAGGGAAACAAATGTCAGGGTCCTGCAGACAGAACACGGATGGGATCTGCTTGTGCAAGTGAAACAGCCTTTGAACAGCCCAGGGAAACTGGATCATGCAGAAGGTATTTGCAATGGAATAGCTCTCCAAATCTTCCCTTGGTGCAGAGAAATGAAGCTAAGACTGAAAGAAGCTCCGGATTCAGAAACCAAGTGCCTGCAAGTCTATCCGTGTGAAAGCTGGAGACAGATAAGCTGTCAAATAACCATGAAAAAATGAGCAGTCTGAGGGAGCCCCAGAAAGCCTTTGTAAAACTCCTTCCCCTGATTAGATTGGTTCTTCCCTGATAGTTATGGGTGGGTGTATTGGGCTTGCTGACTCTGGGCCTGTTTGCGTATCAGACCTCCCTGAGCTGTTGGGCTTAGCGATTCTGCTGGTTGTAGCTTTGTGCAGAGCTAATGGGAGGTTTTCTCTTCACCTAAGAAGAACTGGAACTTCAAGTCCGGTTTTCTCTACAAGAGGGTATTAATGATATATTAAGATCATATTTAAGATAGTAGCCTTAAGAATTTGCTATTGGTTTATAACCAAAATTCTTGAACCCTTCTGAAGTTCATGTAGCTTGTGCTGTAACCTTGCTGAATATTTAGAATAGTTACTGGTTTTAATAGCATACATATCTGAAATAACTGTTTACAGACCTTTTTCTCAAGAGCCTATGTAATACTCAATATTACAATAACAACTGGATATAGAAGAATACTATAGAGACTTTAGAGAAGCACATTTTGCTTTACTGTTGACTTAATGCAGAGAGACATAGCGAACTTAGTGTTCTTAAAAGAACATATTGGACTGCAAATAGAAATACAAAATGGAGAAATTCAGGCAGTTAATTTCCATACCACATTATGAGATTAGAAATATACTGATCTGAATAGGAACTGTAAAAACGCATAATGCCTTTTGACAGAGATCATAAATCATGGACTTTTCAAGGTTATTAAAACAAATTCTACTCACATCTGTAGAGCTGTTTTTAAAATACTTGTGCTAGCTAATGGCTTGTGTTATGTTTTTAAAAATATAATCTCCTTTCCCAAGTTATTTACATGAACTGAAATAACTTAATTCCATTCTCAAACCTATAAAGCAACCCACAATTCTCTTATATGGTGGTGCTATATTTATTGATACATGAAGTGTAATGCTTTTAAAATCTGAAATGCTGAAGATAAAACCTTTGCATGCAATGACACTGTGACATTATTGAAAAGGCAGTAAAACAGAGGTTGGATCTTCCTCCCCCAGTCTTTATGGTTATTTTTTTCCCTGGAATTAACAGTGTTCACCTTTTTATTTCATTCGTGTCAATATTTAAAAAACAATTTTAGATAAATCTCATGGAAAGATTACATAAGAAGTTCGTGCTTTAATAATTGTCTGGAATCTTATATGGAATAACACTTTAACTCAAAAACAATTCATTAATTACTGCTCAGCATTAATAAAGGCTTTTTCTCCAATAATTGCATAGAATATACTCCATGAATAAAACTGTTCACATGACAGAAAGGCTTGCAGTGTTTAATTTCTTGAGGAAACTGCAGAGCTCTGTGTATCCCGAATATTTTCTGAAAGCTTGTACAATACTCACTTTTTTTTTCCCTTAGAGAAGAATTAAAAAATAGTATTTATGTGGGTAATAGAGAAGGAGAGAAACTTTATAAAATCGGTTTCTAAACTTCAAGAATTCATATATGAAATTATAAAGACTTGACTTTAAACTGAATTTTTGGTAACAAAAATAGTATAAAACTATTCATAGGGGAAAAAGAAAACATATACATGATTTAACTGTGAATATCTATATGTATGAAGATGATGTTCACAAACTTCGATCTTTACTTCAAAATGTCAAAGCACTTTACAAAAGCTTGCAACCACGCATCTAAAAACAAGGACGTACCTGTACTTTGCAGAAAAAGCAGAGAGTAGTAGAGGCAGGCACCAATTTTTTTTACACAAAGTTACTTGCACAGTAATGAAAATAACCAAAAAATTATTCATTTCTTGTCCTTGTTTTTTAGGGTTGGAACCAGACTTTCCTACTGTGATTGCAGTTTGAGGTGAGCAAGACTGAAGTGTGTGAGTGGTGAGTAGCAGATGGAATGAAGGAAAATTCATGTTATCTCTTTAATCAGAGAATGACATGTAACACTTTAGAAAAAAATGGGATTGCGCATCTGTATTTTGGGGCTGCAGTAGGCTCTCTTCCCCGAGAGCCTCGCTATCCTGTATGTGTGTGAACGTGTGGATGGCTGAGCCACAGCAATTGCAGATCACAAGGCCCGTGTGTCTGCAGTGCCAACAACTGGAGCGAGCGAGGGATGCGAATGGGTGTGGGATTCCTAGCGAACATCAGGCCTCACTAGCTGGTGGGCAGGGGAATTGACCTGGGAGCCACGTGTGGTTGTGTGATCTTGTCCCTATGGGAGGGACCAGAGGGCATTTGGCCAAACACTATTTCGGTGTTTGGGCCAAATATATCCTGGTAGAGCAGACAAGCAAGAAACACAAGAACGACAAGTTTTGAGAGTCGGCACTGGAACTCCGCAACTCAAACGACCTTCCTTGTTTCGCACTGGGTAAATGCTGTTGGTCAGTACGAGCGCCTGGTATTCTCTTTTGGCTGTTCTCTCCAGCCTGGCAAGCTATGTCTGTCTGTAGTTTTATTTAGTGCTTATATGGAATATTTCTGAGTTTATGGAGAGCTTTTTCATGTTAATGAACAAAATAATTTTAATCTTTTTGGTACTTCGAAATGAAAGGGATGCTCTAGGTCCTTAAGTCTATTTTAGCTCTGGCTGACACTTAGGTATCATTAAACAATATAGACTTAAGAAAAGACCTGTTAGTAAAATATATAGTGTAAGAATTCACCGGTAGATGTTTTAGTATTCAGAAAGCTTCTACTGTTTAGCAGTTAGACATATACAGTATCTCAATTCTTCAGGGAGACTTCTGAAAGAGTTAAAGACCTGGGGAGATGGAATTTTAGAGGTTTTATAACACTAACCCTGACTTCAGTGCACGGTGAATGTTGTTTAATTGATTATATTATTGTCCATATGAAACCTAACATATCCTGTTTTTTCTTTTTTTAATATCCCAGATTGTATTTAATCCAGACTCTTGATAACTGAAATATTCTAAATTACTTTGAAATAAGAATGGAGATTGTTTATGAGGAGTTTGCTTGGATATTCTGTGATTGCAATTTACAACTTCTCTATCTCTAAAGCCGATTTTAATATTTTTCATTAAATCTAGTATATTCTTTCTTCCCCAGAGTCCTGCCTCTTCATTATAACCATTTCCATCAATGACAAGATCAGAGAGCATTTTTAATGTTAAATAGGATAGAAGGGTAGAAATTAGTACTTAAAGGGTGAAACCATTAGTATTTCTGAGTGCTTCTATGTATTCATCACTGCCTGATACAGATCAGTATTAATAATGGGAGCAGCCAGACATAATCCATCTGCTGGATATTCCTTTCTCTCTATGCACTGACTGCCTTGTCTTCTTTCTCAGACACTGCCTGCTCCAGTCTCCAGACAGGAAATCCAGACATGGCCATTCATCAATGCTGCTATAATCTGTCTGATTTTATTAGCTTTAGAATTTTATCACCAAAATGAAAAGGAAAGGGAGGGGGAAGGGAACGCAGCAGTACAATTCTCCCATACCTATGCATTCTCAGTGCAGCACACTGGGACCAGGCAAAAATTAAAGTGTAAAGGTGCCTGACAAATCCCCCTTCGCTCCCCTCAAATCTTTTGTTTCAAAAAGCTTGATTTGTTTTATTTAATTTCTTTCTCAACAAATATATACGGTGTGGCACAGCCTGTGTTTCTGGCTGATGGATCATTTCCTTTCACTTAAGATTTTATGGGTGCATATTAAATATTTTGTGTTCATGTGAAACCTGCCTATATTTGCTTCTTGTTTTGCAGAACAGACCCAAACAGGAGTTTGCAATTGAGTTTATTTGTGTGCCGTGACCGCGTTCATAGGCTGCTGCATGGTGGGAAGCACTCAGAACCAGCTCACCCAGCTGAAGTATCTTGATCAAGATGAAAGGTGTGGGCTTGTGTAGAGGCCACCCCTGGCAAATGGAGGGAAGATGAGAGTGGACTTAAGCCTTTGATTTTTCCTATCAAAATGGCACGAACCATTTCAACCTAGGGCATTGCAGTAAGAAGTCACTCAAGAGGGACTGCCTATCTTGGCTTCATTTTCCTCCTGTATCTGGGTTCTGGAGAGGCAGAGAGGATAAAATTTAGGTTGTGAGGGAGGGTCAAGGTTGGACCTGGGTGTAAATTAGTAGTTTTCCTCAGGGAGAACAAGTAATTTCCAGATTCTTATGGATACCGCTATGGTGTCCTGGCTTTGGACTGAGCGTAGACGTGAGGTGTGTACTTGAAACAAGAGAGACCCCTACTCTTAGGGATTGCAGGATGGTACAGTAAAAACAGGAGGAAGGGTACAGTAAAAACAGGAGGAAGAGCTTCTAATTCCTTACACCCTAAACTGGGTGGGAGAATAAATATGAGCGCTTTACCCTCCTCTGTCATTTCCCCGCACATTTTTAACATCTGTGAGCCATCTGTCAGTCTGTCTTTCTCTGTGCGAGCCCAGATGGGCTGGGACACATCTTCCTTGACACACTGAGTTGCTGGTACACTCGTATGAAGATGAGCGTGGTAAAGTTTGGCTTGTGCTTCATTCCTTGGGCTGTGCTTTCCACATGCTGTGTGAAAAACATGTTGCCTAACATATACTACATATCTTGGAAATAGTCACAGCAATTTTCTATTCATTTCTAAAGCACCCTTTTGGCCCCAGATTGTTAATGAGTTATGTGAATATACAAACGTATGCAATGTTGAAATTTTGTTCATGAAGCTTTCCTCCTTTTGGTACAAGTTTACCAAGTTTAGTTTATGGTATTTACCCTTCACTCAATTTTTTACTGAGATGATTGACTAGCGGACGGTTTCTTCTTTGCTTTATGATGAAAAAACAGACATATACATAGGAAATATATTGTTCATTTTTATTATTGAATTGAATCTTTCAGAGATTGCGTGTGTTGATTTTCAAAGCAATTCGCATCATTTTAACAAATTGTGTATGTCTTACTATAAAAAAAAATGTAAACTGCTCCCGGAGGGTTAATATGTCACTTAAGTTGCATCTAACTATAATTAGCTATAAATCAGGCTATTAACAATTAATTGTCTCATACCATTCATTGTTCAGAATAGATTTGGGGGCCGAAACTTTAATGCATTTTATGAATGCTTATATGTATGGTTTTGTGTATAGAAGCTCTCATACAAATGGCATTTTGGGACTTGGCAGAGTAGAATGTTTTTATTAGCTATCAGAGAGCTAGAGCTTTTATTTTACTACAGAAAAATCATACACAATTCAAGCTGAAGATGAATTTAAATATTAGTCCCATTTTCAGATGCATGCTTTTTAAGAGTGCTTACGATTTTGGAAAAAAAAAGGATATTTTTCTTAGATGCAAATCTCTAAAATATTTTCCATCAATGTATGTGCTATAGGAATAATAAAGAAAAGATGCGCTTGGTGCTTTTAGTTTAGCTGAACATTGAAACATATTTTCTACTTCTTTGTGTACAGATGCAGGGAGAATCATCTGGATCAATGTAGCAGAGTAATTAGGCAAGCCAATGCATGTAAACGATAAACATCGGATCTCAGTGTATTATGCAGCCTGTATGTACAATATAATCAGCAACATAATGTTTGCCCTATTTTTTACTCAAAAAACAGAGCATGAAACTGTACTTATTAAATACAAATTCTAATCCTTGCTCAACTTGGGAAGACATTTTAAAGTTAATTCGACTGCTTATGCTTGCCCTCCAAAATCTGTATTACCGTTCAGAAATTTATTTGTATGGCATTCACTTATCTAAATCTCTGAATATTACTTTGAAAGTGGGGAGGAAACTGGAAAGCCAGGAACATTTCTCTGGAAAATGATTGCTCTGTGGAGCCGTCCATCTGTTTCGTCTGTCAAGATACACATACAAAGTCTTGATCTTTGGAAGCAACATAAGAGTAATAAATTCACTTCTAAGAACATATTTCTTGAGTTCTCCCTCTGAAGGGTATTGAGTACCAGCCCAGTACACATCTGCTTTTTTTATGAAGAGATTAGAAATGTTAACATTATGGAACAGAATTTGGAAAAGGCATCAAATTAATCTTCTTCATCTCTTTGAGAAGAGATGGATTAATTTTGGAACTTCCTTGATTCCATGACAAAATTATAGCATTCAAAAAGGATATGTATTTTTCCAGAATAATATATGGCAGTCTGGAGTAGCAGCATTGCTATGCAATTTGTATTTTTTTTTTGTAAATTCACTTTTCATTTTAGTGTTAAGTGCCGTTACTGTAACTTTAGTTATTTTGCACTTCCGTATGGTATGTAGAGCGGGGAAGTGAATATTCTATCAGTAGAGATCAAAGTAGCTTTTATAGTACTTGGTCTCTCTGGCCTCTCAATACATCCATAATTTTGTAGAGAAATGTGCGCTGAGGCATTTTGTATTGCCATAGCACAAATCTGCACTCACTGGAATCATGAAATAATATATAACCTTTGCATATAATAGAGCTACGAGAGAGAGAATTTCTGTTTTTCTAAGTTATCATTTCTGAAAAGCTGTGTTGCTCCACTGCAGTTCATTAGGAGTAGGACTGAAAAAACAACAAACAGATTTGAGTAACTAGAAGCTGTGCACCTCATGATTTAACTTGTAGCCTTCTGCTCTTTAAACTAGGATCTATAAATGTGTTAGACTCTTGGGCTCATCCTATGGTGTGTGGAAAGAGTCAGGTACTGCAGAGCAGGATCTGAACCAACCCCTGTTGTGATGAGACCCATTTAAATTGAACAAAGAAGCACTTGCCTGTAAGTCAATGTCCAATGCTGACTAAAGGTGTGTCCTGGCGCTTTAGCGTTGTTGAAGCAGGTGCCTCCAGCTGTGGCTTTATTCCTAAAAGGGGGTGGGATTAGTTTAATCAAATGTAGGCATCAAAATCTTAATGAGTCACCCTAGACTCCTGTTAGAGTCAGTAGAGACATAGCTGTTATGGTTAGTGACATTTAGGGAGTACTTCATCTCATGCTAAAGTAGTTAATGAAACAAGTCTAGAATAGGTGGGATGAATTGCTCCCTAAACTATAAGGAAGTCCCGGAGTGATTGCTTTCCATGTAGTTATTCAGGACATAAATCTTGATCAGGGAAATGAGGATTTCTTTCAAAAATCATGCAGTTCAAAATCCAGTCTTTTTAGTTTTATAGCAAAATCACCAATGACCTATGTAGTAGAACTTTTCGTGCAAGAGCTTTGCCCTCAGAATCCCAAGGAGAAAGTAAGAAACACAGACTTGATCTTTTTACTCTCAAAGGTTCAAACGCTTCTCTCATGTCTTTCAGGAATGAACTGTAAAGAGCAGGATACAACTTGTGGTAGGGGCTGGCAGTTTCCATCTCTCTTCTTGCAGTTAGGTAACTATTGGAAAAAAAAGAGGGTAAGGAATCTGGGAGGGGAGAAGAGAGAAAAGTGAGTGCGTGTGCAAAACAGCACCTGGTTCTTAATCTAGTTGTCAGCATAGTCCTCTGGGGTAGGAAAGAAATAGATCCTAGGCCCTGCTCCAAGGATAGCTTAGAACTGAAGTAGTATCCCTGCTGCAGCAGCTGCATTTTTAAAGAAAACAGTTCTTCTAAGAAGCTGAATCTATCCCTGGTGTGAGAATTGTACTCTGAAAGTGCCTACCCGGTTATTCTGCCTTCAGTAATTGGATAAAAGAGTAATTGCATTACTGAAAAAAGCTTTTAGAACTATAAAATGCATTACAGAATTACTAAAGGCTATTTGAAGTAGTTACTGCCTAATTTTGGTTTTAAGCTTTAAATAAAGAAAGATAGAAGGTCAAGGTACTAGAAAAGGTACCTTAGAAAACAGTGCAGTTTTCACCAGCTTTGTTTTAAGCTAATTCTAAAAAGCCATTGGCTTTTAGTAATTTATAAAGGCTAATTATGGAAAAGGCATTTGAAACAATGGGGACCTCTAAGTGAAACAGATGGACACTGAAAGGTATGTGTAAGCATAATGAATAATTTGAATTATATACTAGAGGTTTTTTTTATTTGTTTTTATTTAAGAAACTGCCTGGTAATAGAAGGAATAGCACAAATAGATCACAGAGAGAAGAAGGTGAGGACACAGGTATATATAACATAACCATAGATACTTACAATCACCAGGGAACAGACAAGACTTCTGGATATCATTTAGTCCAACCCCCCTGTTCAAAGCAGGGTCACCTACAGCACCTTCTACAGCCAAGTTTTGAATATCCACAAAAAACTCCACAATATTCTTGAGCAATCCCACAGTAAAATAAGTTTTTTTTTTTCCATGTGTTATGTGGAATTTCCTTTACTTCAAACTGTGTACACTGCCTCTCATCCCATCACTGTGTACCACAGAGAAGAGTCTGGCTCCATCTTCTTTCCCCTCCTCTGCAGTTACAACCATTTTAAAGCCCCAGGCATATAATGGTGCATGAAGTTATTCTTCCTTATGTGAAGAACTTTCCCTTCACATGAGCATTTCCCTTTGTTGAACTTCATGAGACTCCTCCTTGCCCATTTCTCCATCCTGTCAAGGTCCCTCTGAATGATGGGACAACCATCTGGTATGCTAACCACTTCTCCCAGCATTATAATAATGCTTTGAATGAAGGAAAGAGAAAAAATGAGACCCAACACACTTTTGACTGTTGTCTTGTTTGAAAGAGGCCAAGAAAGGAATTTGAGCTTTTTTTTTTTTTTTTTTCTGGTTTGAGGGATTAGAAGTTCATACCTCCTTCATAGACAAGCAGCCTTGCATCTCATGACTATTGAAAATTTCATTGAAAACTTTAAGTTTTGTCTCACCTCTTTGATTTCTTCTTTGAAGGAAGACGTTCTCCTGGAACAATTCCTATAGGCACTCTATCTCAAAACAAGAGAGCTAAACTGCAATAGTATTTTAAGAACAAACCTGTTGCAGCTAATGTCTGCTGTGGTGGATAGGGATAAGTTGCTTAGAGAAAGGTTTTAAATCTTTCGTATTGTAGTTCTCCTACTATTCTGTGGCCAGCTGTCATACACAACTGGATGACCTTGTCTGCAACCTGTTAAACTGCTTGCATACAAGGTTACAGAGCGGAGGGAGACTCTAGAAGGATGCAAAAGGAGGAGAATTAGGGCAACACTGACTTTTTCAGGAAGCTATAGTTGTATTAACTTTCTAAATGATTATTTTCTTGAATGAAAGCATCCTTTCCATCCTGGCACCCTGGCATCTGACCAGCACGGTGCTTTCATGACCTTCAGGCTTTACTCAGACTAGTCAGCTAAACACAGGGGTCACAGGGGTCTTTCTCATCCCTGTTGCCATAATTTAATTTCCAATTTCACTTGTTGTTCATTGTAAGAATTAGCTTAGAAAAAAGGAAAAATTGCTTCTTGAAATCAGGCAGCTAAATTCCACACTGTATTTCCAACCATTTGCACTTGTCAAGTTCGTGTTAAAAAGCAGAATCCTGGCAGGGACTTGCAGCAGAAAAAAAAATTCTTTTGCAGGAAACTGCTTGATGGCATGAAGTTGGTGGGGTGAGGCTTCTGCCAGCTATCTAACCTGCATCAATTCAGCAGAAGAACAGAGTTTAGAAGTGGTTGGCATGAAAATGATGGATATATACCCTCTTGGCAATTTCATACTCACAAGTAATGTTCATAGTTAGTGTGGGTATGTATCAGTGTTTTAGAGCATCAGAGTGTCTATGCTTTGTGTTTTCTGGAGGATATTCACACCCTGGTTTCTCTTCTGGTGGAACCCATGCTGAAGTCATGTAGCAGGGCACCACCTATGGCACCCCACTTCTGATGTGGATGTACGGTCCTCTAGAGCATAGCTCTGCCCATGCATGGTGTGCGTTTAGAATCGACAGTTGTAATAAACTGCTTTTTGGCAAAAGTACAATTTAGACATAAGAAGCTGGAGCCACAAGGATTCAACCTCCAAGCCTGCCCTCTTTGCAGTGCATGATGTAGACACATCTGGTGAGTCCAGCTTTATTGGCGCAATCCTGTTGCTAAACAAAGAGCACACCCAGAGTTTTATTTCTGTTCTGTTTCTGTGAAGGCAGAAGCAACAGAAAGCAATTAGCTTTGTTCAGAATCTCAATCCTAACACCCGGCTTTGAATCATGGTACTTTATTTCTCTCCTTTCCTAAGCTCACTGTAGGAAATGATTCTCTGTCATTTCTTGTTTTTTTTGGGAAGGTTACTTTTTGCGTGTTACATACATAATCAGAGTCTTCATCTCTGCTTTTTAGGTCTCTCTCCAGGAAATTTTTCAGCCTGAATGGCTCATTTTTGCTTGGGGCTATGTAACAGGGAGATGGCTTCCCTTGTTTCAAGCTGGCTTGCTTAACAAAGGACTTTAATTGCTTTAACCTACATACACGGCAGTCAGAGATTAGACAGAGAAAAAATCTGACTGAATAGAAAAAATCAGCAGAGAATAACTCAGGATGATTTTAAATAAGGAGAATAGAAAATAAGTGAATACAAATGGGCTGCTTCACTTCCATGAAACAAGATTGTTTACTTCTAACCATTAAGCTGCAAGAAAGCATGATTCTTAAATCTTGAGGACAGAGGAAAAACATGTAGCAAAGAATTTTGTCTAGATCCCAGGTGCACATTCCTCTGGGTAGCTCTTAGTTATTGTCTTCTTACCTCTTCCAGTGATATCTACAGGAACACTACCAAAATGCAACAATATACGCTAAGGGTAGATGTATTGTAGCTGCATTGTTTCAAGAGCTACGTTTAAATATGCATTTACTTCAGCTGTTGTAGTAACATACACAGTTTTGCTCCCCTGATTTTATACCTTATGCTAATTATAAGCAGGGCTATGGCAATAAAATGATTTTATTTCCCTATTAGAGCTATTCCAGATGATGTTGTATAGAGTTTTCTTATCCCACCTAGCTAATGGGGAATGTTAATTAATTCTGATATTTTCCATCTCTGTATGGGGTGAAACTAAATACAGAATTTCCTATAGGTTGACATTTCTCATGTCTGAAAGGTAGAAAGCAGCCATCATGTTACTTGTATCTGCAAAGACATTTTTTGCGTTTGCTAATCTGAGGTGAAAAGGTCATCTGTATGCTTCAGGCAAATCTTTGCAACAAACAGAGATATAATTATATGACAGGTAAAAAGCCCTGCTCCAGCTTTAATCTCACCAGCATAGTGGTCCTGTAGTACCCTGCCTTGAATGTTGGCCAGCAATCAGCAAGGGTATCTCTTGCAGAGAAGTCCATGCTGGCAACTCCTCATTGCTATAAGCTTTTTCAAGTGAGGTGAAACTTGGAGCAGGTTTGTCTCCTTGCATTCAAATAGAGCTTCATCTGCAATGCAGATAAACCTTTGCGGGGAGATTGGTTTCTCCTCAGGTGCTCTCTGAGCATTCGCTGTCTCATCTCGGCTTGCTGCCTTGGCTGCCGTAGCCAGGGGAGGTGGAGCTGGGTAGGACCCCAGGGAGATCTCACTGGCCTGAGACACCTGACCTAGAAGGGGCAAAGTGCTCTCCAGAGAAGTCAGTCTCTCCCAGGCCTTTTTATTGGCATTAGGTGAGATATTCGCTCCTTTAATTTCTGCGAGCTGTTCTAGCTAAAGCCCAGAATATTTTCTTATTTGGATATTCCAGCAAGCAAAGAAAGAACTTCTTGATTTTATATGGAGAAGCATGCTTTATGTTCTTCATCAGTTTTAGCTGTCATTTTTTTTTTGTGAATTGAAAATAACTTTGTATCAGTTTTACCTTTTCTGTATCTCATGGCACCAGTCTTTCTTTGTTTGGATTCTTTTCAGAAATAAGGATAGTTTATTATTACAACCCTTTTTACTCATAGTCAATTGTCTGAAATTTTGTTTAAAACTCAGTGTATAGATTGAAATTGGTATTAACTATCATAAGTCTTTGTCATTTTTCTTTGTAATTTTGAGACCTATTAAAATGTAGATGACAGTCTTAGAAATGAATCATGCCTAATGCACTTTATTATTACTGTGCACTGTAAAACACTGAATAAATTGGTAATCCAAGATATCCACATACAGAAAGATAGAGTCATTTCTTATTATATGCAGTCCTGAGTAATCTAAGGCTGGATTAACTAGCTCATGTTGTCTATAATGATATTCACTTGTGTGAGTTCTTGTTTGTAATAGGAAAATCATTGTGAATAGATTGTTACATGAACTTTCCAGGGTCAATACTTTATTTTAAAATTGCTTTGTGGTGGCAAATGAAGAGAATGGGCAGCAGACAAGTGACATTAAGGAGTCAGATTTATGCATGTTTTGCAAAGGGAATGCATTATAAATGACCTTAAGTCATGGTCAATTACTTTTTTGTCTCAGTAATTATTATAGGAATAATCACCTTCATAATAGAATGACATAAGTTTGACAATATTTATTTTTAGAGAATAACGTATATGACTTCATTTTCAGAATATGCCGTATAGCAAAAAATAAATTGAGGTAATTTTGATCTATTGTGAATCCAATCAGTAAGACAAAATGACTTACACCAGTACCAACTAGTAAAATGTTCATTTCCAGAAAGCATTTAAAAATGCTTCTCTTACCTGCCTATCACAATTCAGTGCTATGCTTTGTCTTTTTAAATCACCAAAATGTGAACTAGCTGGCTAAGGTGTGCTTAAAATAAGTGTGCTAAATTGGTTATTGACTAAGGCCTTCAGTAAGCATCGATAGTGAGGTAGCTCATTTTCTGTGGGTATCTCTTTATTGAATCTATTATTTAATTTCTATGGTTATCTAAAACTCAACAGTTGCTTATGCCATGCTCTGCCTTCATGCTACAGTTTTAGTGGTAGATGAGACTTTCTCAGCAAATAAAGGTTTTGAGTGAACTTTAAATGAAGAAATGGCAAAGGTCAAAAGATTTCATCTTTGCCTTTTTCAGAGGCAGCTCAATACCTGAGCCTTTGGATGTTGAGTGTTTCAGATCACTCCGATATTAATGAGAGAATGCAGTAATGTGCACCTACCAGAAGTCCCTAGCTGCCAAAAACTGCATCTCTGAAATCAGCTGTGATGCAACTTTGCTGTGATGCTGTGTCTGAAATGAAACTAAGCATTCCCAACTCATCATAGGAAGGTGCTAATGGAAACAAAATTAAAAGGGGAACTGAGACTCTTTTTCTTTTTCTTTTTCTTTTTTTCTTTTTCTTTTTTTTTTAAGACTATTATTTTGTTAGCAAAGCCCTATACTGTTTCGACCACTGCAAAAATCAGTGTTGCATGGAAATCACTTTGTATTGTTCATACCATATCATATCTGGCTCAGCAAGAGTTACCTAGGAATCTCCTTCACCTCATACTGTTTTCCCAGATGGAGTCTTGCAGACTTGATGTGACCAGGGTTGCCACTAAGGAATACCCGTACTTTTCAGGAATATATCTTCAGTCCTCTGAAGATATATAGCCTAGGTAAACATATTTGCAAAGTCATAAAAAATCATAAAACTACTTTTTAGGTGATGGAAATTGAGCCTTTTTTAATTATTCTTTAAAGGCAAGAATTATGTAACAAATCAGAACAAAAATGTGTTTTTGGCTCACGTGAATAACTTTTCCTTCTTTCATAATGGTTACCTCTTCACTGTAGTCTTAAAAGGTCAGGGTTGGAAAAGGGCACAATGGGAAGGTCATCATGTGTTCCAGTAGATGAAATATGCATAGCTTAGTTGGCCTTTGCCCTGCAAATACAGAGAAGTTTGAAAAATGTCAGTGTTAAGTATGACAAATGCTATTGATTTTTCTTGTTAGATGAACCATCTGCCTTTTTGATGCTAGGATGAATTATGACCACTGCTTATCAGTAGCATTGGTGGTATTTGTTTTTTTTTTTTCTTTTTCCCTCCTGACTGCTCAGAATGAGTCCTCACTGAGGATTTTCTTTCCTAGAGCAAGAAAGGTTTCTGTAGCCCTGTGCTATGGACATACAGTGTGGCTTTCTGCTGGAAAAGGTTGTTGTCCTCAACTCCTTGTTTTGCTGGCAGAGATGCTTGCCCTCTTATAGTGGCCTGCAGTCTGCTGGTGTAAGCACTCCCTAACCTTTTCCAAGCAAAATGAACTGGGTTAGCTTAAACAGTTTCAAATAATAGTTCTCCTAAACTGACTTTTTTTTTTTTTGATGATGAATGACTGTAATCTTTCAATGAAGGTTGTTTGCAGAAAGTTGCTCTGTCTATGCTTTTCGAAGGGGACAACACGGGGACAACCACAAGCATCCTATGCTTTCAATACCTTTTTCCTGCGAAAGAAGAGTTTGTGATGCAACTTTTGGCAATATACCTTATTTCTACTGATACAGTGCTTCGGAATCTTTCCCTTAGAAAAAGATGCACTAATGCACCGACAGTGCTACCTGATACACCCTTGCATTTTGTAACTAACTAAGTCAATCAGCTGTGACTTAGCTAAACTGTAAACTGCCTGGGTTTTATACATTCAGAGCACTGCAACATGATTTATATCCCTAAATTATACTTGCTCAGAATCAATATGAGAGTGAACAGATTGTTTGCTATCAGTTATTAGCATAGTGGTCAGCAGTGTCATAACAAAGCAGCCTGGGTATGTATTATTATGTCAGAGTAGGATAATAAATATAGCAAACATAAATAGAGAATTTGATCAAAAGAGCACATTTAAAAAAAACTCTTTCCAGTCTGCTGTGATAAATTAAATTGTTCTGCCTTGCTTAGCTTGGAGAAATTCTCTTACTGCTTTTTCACTGATTTCTAGTAAAGTATTGCAGTGATGGAATGAATAGAACCATACTAGTTCATGGAGGTCTTCTGCATTTGGGATGTTTGAGGATGTTTAAATTATCTCTCTAAGTCAGTGATTAGGCAACCATGGAAATTTTCTTACCATTATGACATATCTTCCATTTATCTCAATATTCTAATTCTATTTATAACCAACTGATGAGCCAATGCTACACCTGCTTAGACTAGCTGACCCTGACCCAAGACTTTGTGTTTGAAAGTAATATTAATGATTACAAAATTTTATCATTTATGAATATAGTAATTTTAAGGAAGAAATATTTCACAGAAATAGTTCAAACTATTTGAAATTCTTCTTTCCTCTTCTGTCAAATAAACTTTCTTTACCTAAGCACCAAATCCAACCACACCAACATCTTTAATCGAGAAACTTTGCCCTTTTTAAGTTTACATGAAGTTTTGGAAAAATGTAAAGTGGCAGAGTTTTACTAAAGAAACTTCATTTTACTTTAAACTCACAGATTGCCTGTAGCACAATTCTCCCCTGGTATCCTTGGGCTTCAGGTTGCAAATTCAAATGATTGTGGACCCTATCATTTTACTATAAAGAATGGTCGTCAGCAGAGAAACTTCGTATATTCTTTCTTATGAACTGTGATTGTTATAAACTTTTGTTTCTAGTATTGGATCACATGGGAAGGCTCCTGTGTTTTCATGTACTAAAATGATACAGGTATTATAAACCAATAAAAGCACTATTATAAACTTATCTTTGATGTGCTATTTTCAATACGCATGCACAAAAACAGGGAAAGTCTGCTTTTCTTTCTTTTTTTTTTGTCATAAGTCAGGAGGAAAAGATCTTGGATTCATTCAAGCACTTACTTTCACTGAAATTACTAAAAATTAGATTATTCCACTGTTTTTTAAAAATAGTCCTTTAAAGGTCATCGGCACCATAGGATGTTGGTATAGAGGTGAAGTTTAAATTAACTGTGTCAGTGAGAAAACTGTTAAAATCTATTTTATTTAGTATAAAAAATACTCCTAGAAAGAAATCAAATGGAAAAAACATTGCAAGAAGAAATGGGAAATTATTTCTGTAAGCAGAAAGGATTACTATGCCACTTTTAAATGCCCCAGTTCCAAAATATAATTATCTTCAAAAACAGTACATATCGCAGCTAAATTGCCATTTCGTATTTCAATTGGCAAAGCAGTGTCCAGTCAGGAATGGCTTTTATTAGATTTGTAAAAAGTCCTAGCTGTACATATGTCATTTACTACAACATTTTTTTTTGTTGTTGTTTGCTGATTTTTCCTGCTTGTTCTTTCTGAAGGCTTTTAATTTTTTTTTCAGTAGATTTACCTAAAATCAAAGTACTTTTAAGATATTCTGTTTGATTTCTGTAATTTTTTTAATGGTTTTATGTTCAGCAATCCCTGTATAAGAACCTAATAGGTAGAGATCTTCCTCTGCAGTGGCACATTTGCAATGGCAATGCAAGGTGTTGATGTGCTGCAGTTGCCTCTGCAGCATTGTCTTTAATAGGAGCTGAAATAGCTGTTTTTAGTTTCTTATTCCTTTTTTGAACTTCCTTGTACGTTCAGCTATCTCGTGACAGAGTTCCAAAGTTTAATTCCATTCTGTGTGGAAAAAGATATAAATTTTACTCCATGCCTCTTAGTCCAAGAAGTAATAGATTTGTTTCTCCCTAAACCACATGTAGATCATACATATGAGATTTATACATTCAATGTTACCAGAGTTCTGGATCAAAATTTAGAAAGACATTTTCACAAGCCTTTCTACTATCTTCTGAAAAGTACAGCTTGCATTTTTGCGTGCTACCCAGGAGGACTGGGTTATGCAGTGTATATGCTAGCTCTTAGATATTATCTGAAGGTGTGAAATCTCAGCATACTAGGTTTCAAGCAGCATTGCCTGCACGACTTTGACACGCTCCAATTGTTTGGAATCCAAAAAGCTGACGATTGATGTTCCATTCACACTTTGCAAACCGTTACGCCTTTGATTTAGCCTCAAGTTTGGATGCTCCATTAGGTAAAACAGCTTTACAAGCTTTATTTTTTGGCACAGGGCCCTCACTCTCTTCCTGTATGAGATTGCTGCTCCCAGGGTAACTATGAGTGGAGAAATGCAGCAGGTGCTGATAGGGAAACACAGGTTTTTCATTCATTCTGCGATATGGACTTGCATATTTACATGCACTCCTCACTTCTCTGCCTTCTTTGAAATCCTGCGAGTGGCTGAAAGGTTGAGGCAGCCATAGCCTTTAATGATTTCTACCCTTTGAGGCAGTTCAGGGCTTGTGGAAGACATGTAGGAAGGTATACGTGAGTACCCAATGCAATGGCAAATCTATTTCAGCCTGCAGAGTGATTTCCACCTCTCAGCAATGCCTGTTAGGATCACAGGAATTCATTAGCCAAAGATTGCTTTAAACACTCTTAAGAAAATCTATGAACTAGGAGCATACTTCAGTTTTGGAGGAACCAGTGCTATCAAATGCTAGAATAAATCAATAAAATATAAAGTAAATCAAACGCTAATGAACATATAGATGCAACATATTTAGGTTTTCTTAAACGAGTCTGATTCATGTGCCTCAATAGTTCCACTTAAGTCAATAAAGCTGCTCATAGGATATACTGATGCACCCTTTTGATTAGAGTGGCATTTTGATTTAGTCAGGAGTCTTTATAATTATTTTAGCAGCAAACACCATTGATAAGTGAGCCAAATGGCTTTCTGCCTCAAAATATAGTCTCCATTGGTGTAGGTATAGTGCCTGCAATGTGTGAGAAAGAAATGAAATAATGGACTTGTAATGATGATGCGATATGTAGAAAATGCCGGATAATTCATGGGCTATATAATAATGTATGGTGAGACCTCACTGACCTCGCCTTGGCCTCTGTGAATATCTTTGTTGTTTTTCAGTTTTGGATCCATAGAGGCTAGATATGTGAAAATTACACTAGATTGTATTTAGCTTTCTAGTGTCAAAGATTTCTTAATGTAGGTGCTCTCTGTTTCAAAATGACATTTGAATTTACTAAAAATAACACAGGTTGCTCAATAACAGAAAAGCAGCTGGTGGCATGTAAACGGGTGGGTGGTCAGTACATTGCTCTGGTCATGCCCTGAATTTGATGACTACAGTTTGTCCTGTCTTCTTCCATTTCTAACTATCTGAGTGAGTGACCCCCTATTCTGTGTCCATGTGTATGTGGAGGCCAAGGTGTCACCGCTGGCACAGGACCACGAGTCCAGGGGCTTGTGTGCTGGCACCTGGTAAGAGCAGAGCATGTGTGTATTGCCCAGGTGTGTGTCAGTGTGTAATCGCTACTGAGCACCAAGCCAGGTGACCTGATGGATAGGGTTGGGAGGCAAGTTATAGGGTGGCCTTAAGTCTGGAATAGGTGCTGGAGGGACCAGCAGGTCTAAGAGTTGACAGGGATACCAGAAGGTCCAAGCCAGCTCCTGAAGAGGCCATGAGACTTGGGGGTTGACTATTAGTAAGGTCATAAATCTGGACTAGCTATGGGATAGACCCATTTGTGTGTGTATGCATGTGAAAGGGCGAGAGACAGACAGAGATGACTGCGAGACCTGGGGGGCAGCTACTGAGCAGACTAGATGTCTGAGGCCAGCTATTGGTGAGATCCATAATGTATGTGTGTGTGTATGTCTGAGTATCAGCACCTAGAGAGGGCGTGGGGACGTGTATGTCCAAGTGCTTGTGACTGGGGAGATCTGTGATTCAAGGACAACTACTGCATCGACTGAGTGTCTGCAGATGGCTTCTGGAGGGATCCCCAATATATCTGTATAAGCACACAGAAGCAGACAGAGAGGGGAATATTGGCCCTGACTGTGTTAGTGTGAGTGCTGTGTTTTCTGTCTGTGCTGATCTGTGTGGCCAGTGCACATATATATGTAGTGTGTGTGTGTGTGTGTGTACCTGTACACACTCAGTCTCGCTGGCATTTGCATAGTGAGCTCTGGTGGCCTTGCCTCTTCCATGCTACCCAACCTGACAACTCTGAACACCACAGTTTTTCAGTTTGGCTACCACAAATGACAAATACACGATACACACATCTAATTTGTAAGCAGCATGTCCTCTTTGCTCCACTCTCTACTTTGGCCAGGCGCAGGAAAAATCTGAAATACTGATTTGTCAGGGCTGAAACAGAACTGTAATCTGTCAATCAGTCACATGTATTTTGATAACATTAAAGCCCAGCCATTTCCCTAGGTCTCCAAACTGCTCATCAAATGCAGTGAACAGAGGGACTAGCAGAACTGCCAGGTGGATGGCTGTGCAGCAGATCCCATGGGCCCATGGGGATATGTGCAATTGCTCCAGACACTCCTTTTGCCGAATTATGACTCTTCAAGAGAGGAACACTGTTTCAAGGCAGGACGATAAATCTCTGTGATGAGGTAATCAAATTTTGGCTAAAAGGCTCTATAAGAACCGCCATGAAGAATCTGCTGCACAGGTAGTGTCACAGGTTGCCACTTTTCCTCTGAAGTTATTTTTAAGGGGTAAGATGCACAGAACCATTGCCAATGCTATTTGTGGTTAATGTGCAACATAAATATATGGTAGGCTCTGAATATCTGATGGTTGTGTGAGTGACCTAGCCAAGTTCTGATGAAGGTAAATAAGATCTTTCTATCTAATTCCTCATGAAATTTCAAGCAGATGGAATATCACATGCTCCAATTTCAGTTTTATAAAGAGTTGGATCCTATCTCTGAGCCTTCTTAAATCTCTGCCAAGAACCATGTCACAGCAGGTTTTGCTAGGTGAAATAATTTAACAGATTTAACCATAGACTCCTTAAGGATGAAAGAAGCTATAAATACAATAAGAGCTGTTAGTTGTAGTGATTCTAATTTTCTTATAGTTTTTCTGTTGCTGTCCACAAATTCCTTTGGTATTGCTCTTATAGTGCTATATGCTGGAGGTGAGGAAGTCAGAGAGACAGTAGAAGAGATAGAGAGGGGAAATGGTTCCCCTTACAGTTTTGAGACTACTGTACAAAAATATGTTTACAACTGGTAAAAGATAAATTTGATAAATAAATTATGTTGTCCTCTTTTCTGCAAGGTTTTCAGCAGAGGGGAATGGCTTTAATATTTGGTGACTGGTTTTAGAATAATGTTGAGAGATTGTATTCTTGCAGAAAATACAGCTACTTTGGATGGACAGACATGTGGGATAAATGGCTTATAAATAATCCCATGTGAATAGATGTGGCATGTCTGAGGCTGGTTATGGATCTGCTGTGTTAATTGGTGAGAATGACGTAGAGTTCTCCAGGAACAAATCAGAGCTGTCAAACAGTATCTAAAATGATAGTCATTTCCTGGTTGGCACAGATAATAACGCTAATGGTTGTCAGTTTAATCTTTGTACAAAAGATATTATGTTTTCCTACCATTTTATCTCATAGTAATGTCCTTATTTTCTTTTCACTGGTTACAATCTTGAAAGATTGTTAACCCATACTTTTAACCCTAAACTATTCATAACACAATTCACTACCGGAATACACATGTAGTAGTCAGCTAGTGAATAAAGAAGTGATTTTCCTGGACAGACTTGTCTTCTTGGCAATTTAAAAACATGTACTCTGAAGCTGAATTAAGCTGAGATAGGTTTAAGACCAGAGCTCAGTTCCTACTTCTGCTTGAAAGCTATTCACAAGTTATAGGAAAAAAGTTCTCCCTTTTGTGAAGATTAATTTGGAAGTCTCTGTGCTACAGGCTGCAGTAGATGTGTCTTTATCTTCCCAAAGCCCTGCAGAGATCATGGAACATATGATTTATCTCCATATCAAGGTGACCACATCTAAAACTGAAAGGGAATAAGGCAGATTGTCCCTAGAGATACAGAAGAATATTCTATATTGGATAGAGCATAAATTCCATAGAATTTATTATGATTAAGGTTCTTGTGAGCTTGCATGGCATTCAGGATTCTTGCAGATGCAAAACCATAAATTTTGTTTTGTCCATCTTCATTATAATTGGTATATACGAAGCTCTATGTGTATCTTATTTTAGGATGTTGTACTAACATGGCATTTTCTAATATGACTTTCTCCTCATTCTCCAAATTCATTTTTTACCTTGACTGTTTAAAACAAGTTGTGGATAGAAATTTGTGTCTGTTTACTGGAACCCTGTGTAGACTTTAAGAACCAACTTGAAGGGATCCAGGCAGATACAGCTCAGGAATTTCTGTTGGATTGCTGCTTCTAAAAACTTTAGAGACCTTCCCAAATCACTCTTGCTTTTTGTAGTATATCCTAACGCCTGCATTTCTTTTGCTCTTTATCTGTCAGTTACTACAACTTGACTTAGGTTATGAAATGATTAGTAATGCTCATGCAGATTTGGGCTAGTAGGAAGAGATTTGGATACCCTTCCCCGCACCTTTTAGACCTTATTAAGCATTCTTTTTTTTTTTTTTTTCTCTCTCAGTTTTACTTAATTACCTTTAACCAGCTCAAAATTCAGACTTAGAAATTTCAAATGTATCTGAAATGCAGCTGTATCAAATTTGATGATGTCCTCAGCACTCTAAAAATCTGTTAATGAATTAGGAAAGGAGAAAATGCAGTGAGCCTTTGTTTCATTTGTATGAGGCCTCTACACCAGACTGGGTTAAATGAAAATAATGTGATTTAGATGACCTGTTTCTCAATGTGAGTAGGAGATAACACAGTTATAGATCAGGGGTTTGATTTTGTGTGTCTCCATTTTCAGACTCCTTTAATGGCTTAATTTCAAGAGGGGAAAAAACACAACTCCTCAGCAGATGCTTAAAAAGGCTAATAATTTCAAGATTGAAGCAAAAACAAGATTTTGAAACATTGGATGGAAATTAAAGACATAAATACCAAAATTCATAATACAGAGAAGCACTGTAACTTTAACTTTCTAATATGACATATGTGAAATGTGACCTCCATTTAGCCTAACTTGGTTCTAAAGAGATTGCTGAAGCTTTATTCAGGCAAAAACTATTCTTGCTTATAACTGTCTGATAAATATTTCATTATAACATCTTTTGCACACAAAATTTTTTAATTAAGGAGTTATGAATTCTAAACTTTGGCTTTTTTTTTTTGCTCTTGAATTTTATGGTGATTATTATATAATATGAGCAATTATAGAATAAACAAAATTTAGAAATATATTTTTAATTTCACTGTAGCATGAACTACTGTCAGTAAGGTTCTGCTATAGCAGATTGCTGATAACATGTCTTTATTCATTTGGAGAAACAAAATGCTATTTTTAATATTTGGCTTGACATTTTTTTGCTTGAATGCTTTAATGCAGTGTTCAATCAAAAGCTATTCTATGCTTTGTAAATAGCAAGAAGTTAAAAAGATAACACACTCCATGAAGAATGTTCTGTAATTCACCTGATATTTTGGGCTGAAACCATGAAAATGAAATGTCATTAACCCCAAATCTGTTCCTCAGATATAAATCTAATTTAAAAGAAATTGTTTCCATAATCTACCACAAGTGAATATATACTCTCATACTCCTTGTGTAGATATTTCATGTGCTTGTACACACACATGTATATTGCATTTCCAGCCACGACTTGTAAAAATGAGCTTAAATATTAGAATAGATATTGGAAAATTTAAGGTACATTGTTAGGAGCCTGTAACATTTAGAAGAAACTTTATTATTGCAAGAAAATGAGAGTTGAGATAAAAATGACAAGAAATCTTGATTTCTGAGTGCTTAAAATAGGGAGCTCTGACACAGGGGACGTCAGACCTTTATAAACATCTGACATGTCCTGCCAGCACCCAGCCAACCATCATGGCATAGCAGTGCCACAGCGCTCTGCAATGTGTGTTGGAGCCTTGATACCAGCTAAAAGGCATTAGTCACCATTGAGTGGATATATATAAGAAAGGAAGACAATCTCAGCAGTGCTTGCTACATGTTACAGGTTACAATACAGGTTGTCATTTCAGTTAAATTGAATTTATTCTTTTTTTAAAAAAGTATGAACTTGTTTCAAGTTTTGCTTTGGAATATGACCAAAGTTTGAACAGCATAATTTATAGGCCCACAGGTGGATGTTAGTTGACTTGAACCAGTTGCATGCCTCAAACACATCCTGATTGCTTTGAAATCTGAGATAGCATAAACAGGAAGATGAGCAGGTGTTTAAATCCTTGAAAATCCATGCATATTCTGGGTACCCAGAATATGTCTAGAAGAAGAAGGCATTCCTAGATTTACTGATCTACTGTGATACAATTGCATTATAAGGAACAAAATGATTTTAAAGGCTAAGGATTTAGATATTACAGATTAGAAGCTTCATACATGCTTAAGACCATATAACAAATTCCTCTGTTTTAAGAAGGGATTTAAATATATGTACATTATATACTAAATATTCACATATTAGAACTGAAAGGTTTTATTTTCAAGTAAACTTCACCCAGTTTCTTTTTGTCCTAGTTACAGAAAAATTCATGTATATTATGTCATAAATTCCATGTCTTTCTATGTACCTAAAATGTTCAAAGATATCAATGTGGTATTTAAATGAAGTTATATAGATATGTATTATCTGTTTTCAGATGCAATAATAGACATATACAGTTAGAGATTGTAGATGGAAGTTCCAAACTCTCCAATTAAGAAGGAAGATTAAACTCACATATTTATTTGTACTAGGATGAGCTGAATTAAGAACTAAGAATAGCTCTTAACATTGCTAACATTGCCAGATATTAGGTAAAGATATTAATTATTCAAAATGATAATTAAATGGAATTGAAAGCTGCCTCAACTTCCTCAAAAGATGATTTCTAGTTGAAACAAAAATGCATAGGGAAAAAAGCAAGTTCTTTTGTAGCTGTCCATTTCTGGTAATATTCAGACTGAAAGAAGACCGCATTGATAATGCTAGCCTTGTACTGCTCTTTTTCTTATGAGTTAAGACCAGTTTTGGGCATGTTAGATGAATTTCATTATGTAACAAAAAGCAATGAAAATGCTTCAGGTAGCTGATCCCGTTAAAAATTGTGAGGCTAATGGAGGAGTGAGATCAAAAGTCAGTGAAAATGTGACATTTAGAATTTAGACTTGGAATTTTCTTGAAACTCAGAATCAACTTTGCAGGTCTAAACTGTAGGTTAAGACTTAAGTAATTCTACCTGCACAATGTACAAACTTATTTTTTAATAGGTTTATTATGCAACTAGATTTGTGAAGGAATATACTCCGGTGTTTTAAGGTTCAGAAGTAAGACCAAAGCAATCTAAATTCTAACTCTATCTCTGTCTCAGACTTATGTGTACTATGACTCTGCTACCTTATTTTTTAAATATCTTTAACAAACAACTGTTGTAAATCTACATTAACGAATATGAAACATCCACGGAAATCTGTAGATATAAAGCAGTATCAAATGTCTGAAAATTCCTGTTGATACTTTTATGCTCAATAGTCTACCTAATATCCCAGTAGTAGCAACAGCAGTTGCAATATCTTACGATTTTTAAAATTTGTTTGAGTCCATCCACAGGTTAAAAGTCAACTGCCTTTAAGCATCTACATGTGTCTATCTGAAAGTTGAGAGCCTAGACTTCCACTTAAGTCAAGGGAGATATAGGACTCAAATATATCTTTTCCTACAAAATTTTCCATTCGTTCATGGGTGTGTGATGCCATCTGAGATAACCTAATATACCTGCCTAACCTTCAGTTGCTGCTATGAAGGATGCAGGTTGTGTCATGTTTGCCATCTCACTATGGATACCTATAGGTGTTTATTTCCAAAGCACTAGATATCTAATGATCAGTTGGAATGTGGCCACTGCTGTGGTTGTTTGTGGAGCACTTGCCTTGTAAGGAGATGCTGCGGAAGCTGCATTTGTTCGCCCTGGAGAAGGGAGATGGTTTTGGTGTGACCAAAGCACAGTGCCTAGGAGGTAGTTGAGGACACAGAGCCAGCAAGAGGCAACAGACATTAGCTGAAACAAAGAGACGTTCAGTCTGGGTATAAGAAGAAACTTTTCCCCATGAGGACAGTGAGGCAATGGAACATGTTGTCCACAAGGACGGTGCAGTCTCTAAACTTGGAATTTTTCAAACCCCAACTGGACAAAGCTCTGAGCAACCTGGTCTGACCTGATTTGAGCAGGAGGTTGCAATGGAGTCACCTGGAGGTCCCTTCCAAATTGTATTATTATTGTATTTTATTATCTGAGAGCTATTTAGATAACCAAATTGGTGCCTGTGATTCATGTGCCTACTTTAGGCTGCCTACCTTACAATGAAGTACAGTTATCTCCAAAGAGATTTGTATCTTCTGACTGCATAGCAAGCTGAGGGTGACTAGTTGAGTCATAGGAGTCTACTTTTTAGTCATACCAACATACATTTCAACCTTGAAATGTATCCAAAACGTATCTTGAAAGTGCCTAAAACGGATGCTATGAATAATTTACGTTGGTAAAAAAATAAAATAAAATTTATGTATAAAATGAATATTAACATTTTCAAATCAAAATAAATCTTCTGATTCAATTGCCAAACTGAGTTATTCTAGGAAGGAGTTGCTTTTTTGATATTACTTCATTTTTCCTACATATCTCTCTTTATTTTAATACTCAGAGAAACAGAATTTTAACTGATTTGCCATAAAATAAAATGTAAAATAAGCCCATTAATTTTACTGTAATATCTGAAATTATTTGGTTAATTGCAGAGTAGCACTAATTAATTATTCAGCTATTACAAAACAGACTCCTGTATATAGGGCCAGAGAAAAGTCTGCAGCCTCATTTAATCCTGTTAAAATTTTGTGGTATAGACACTTTTGTACAAATCTCTGGAGAAGAGAGACAAATGGAACTAAGGAGTTTTTCTCCTTTGCCAGCTCTAGCTCAGATCTGTGCCTGCTGCTTCCTTAGGAGCTCATCAGGGGAAGTCACTAACTGCTGTATTGGTTTTTGTGTTTCACAGTTCTGTCAATGCAAGTGGCACGGTTGCAATATGCTCCGGGTGATCATATGAAGAAGTAGAAGTCTACAAGCCGCTTACATGTGAGCTGGATATCTGAGCTCTCACTGCATCTATGGACAGTTAATTAATGGAGCCTAGAGAGGTTACTATTGAGGTCATGCTAAAACAGACACCTGGAACCCCATTCCTTTTCCCACAGACAGGTTCGAGGATGATCTGAGATGCCTTTGGGTATTTTTCCTGGCTTCCAGCTGGCACTCTAGGAGGATGCGGGTTTTCTAGGGGTCCTGTGTCATATCTGCCAGCCACATATATTCCCATTTTGCTCAATTTCTTACTCTAGATGTCTTGTCACATTCAAAATTTGTGATGAACAAAACAGGGTACGCACACTCTATATGGATTCAAGAATTATTTACTAAGTATTATTTGAGTAAAATAGGATCAAAGTAGGTGTTTGTTCACTTTAATGACATCCTTCCATCAACACTTAAAACTGTTGCATTTAAGTAATTTTATTACTGGGTTATGCCCTAAGGGCTCAGACAACACCATCTTATAGCTGTCTCTCTTATGTGAGATGCTTTCTCACCCTTCTGGTCACCTGTGGATGCATGAGGTTGTTATCTGGTCTCTCTAGGTTGCTGTGTCACAGAGCTAGTGCCCTGCATTTGCACTGGGAGCAGGTAAATGCTGAGGGTGTGGATTTCTTCCTCTTTTGGTCCTCACCGATTCCCTTGATGTTTTTTATACTGTTGCTTGTTTTTATATAGTTGTGTGTTGATTTGGTGTTGTCATGTTGGTGTGTAGAGGTACACTGTGAGTCATGGTCATTTGTGAACCTCTGCCACAGAATTCATGGCAAGCAATAACTGCATCATAGGATGGATAAACTTTAGATCAGAAAATTTAATAAAAGCCAGGAGAAATTCCAGACAGTCCCAACAAATGATTAAAGAGAGTGAACTAGGCCTGTGTTTAAGCAGTAAGTGTTAAGGCAGATTTGGTTTTGCTTTGAAGTTGTAGTAACTTTGTTTAGTGGCTGCAAGAAGCGGAACAAGTTCTTACAGATCATGATCTGTTGCAGTACTGGTTGCAAGACTACAGCCTATGCACGGGCAACAGAATCAAGCTCCAGATCTCCGCTGATGTGAGCTCATCTTTATGCTTTTATACTTGGGAGTCTTTATTTAAAAGTTAACTCCACCCACTGGTGCAAACACATGTGGTAGTAGATAGCTTTCATTCAGCAGG